>JAEAOA010002355.1:1177500-1342500 GCA_016746295.1 Potamilus streckersoni | reverse complement strand
CTATATTATATTATATTATATTATATTATATTATATTATATTATATTATATTATATTATATTATATTATATTATATTATATTATATTATATTATATTATATTATATTATATTATTAAAGACACTCTAACGAGCACTTCAGACCAAACTTCGCTGCCGTTGTATATCTCTAAGGCAAGCCTTTAACTCGCATTGTACAGGTACTTAATAGCCCTCAATGTGCTGATGAACTGGTAAACAGCAATCAAATCAATCAACAGTTGAGTCGGTCAAGCGTAGATGAGTGTTGATTGCAATACGAAATAAGGCGACAATCAAGTCTGGCGCAACATCTGTTACCAAACTAGTCTGCAACTAAACTTTCAACCATGCAATAAAAGACAAATTCAAAGCCATAAATAGATGTGAAGAAAGAGCAAATAAAGTTTATAAAATAATGTAAAATAATATGGCTTTTAATTTAGCTGTAAAAGTACTTTAATGGGTTTCATTTTGTAATACATGATTATCCCTTTGTGTTAATTCAACTTACCTCTTTCTCGGAAATGAATCATGCTTTAGTCATTTTAACACACACACACACACACACACATATATATATATATTTTATTATATTATATATATATATATATATGTGTGTGTGTGTGTGTGTGTGTGTGTGTGTGTGTGTGTGTGTGTGTGTGTGTGTTAAAATGACTATATATATTATATATATAATGGATCCACCTAATCTGTTTTTATGGAATAATTTAAAAGCCTGGCCAGCGTGCAAGGTTTTGTATTTTGGCCTAAATAACGCATCTCATGCAGAATTTAATGATTGTCTGGTACGGTATCTTGAAATGCCAGTTTCGCTCGTTTGAGGTCAAGTGCTAGTTTTTTAAGTCAGCATAGAGGCTTTATAAGAAGTCCTAAATGTACAAAGACAAATTCTAAGTCACCGACGGTGTATCTGAACAAACATCTGGTGGTAAGGTTCAAGTTCTCGTTCGTATACACCTGTCAAGTCAAGCTTGGATCATGTTGATAATCTGTATTACGCGAACAAGAACTTCCGATCTGTTCCACAATGTGTCTGAATCGACTCTCATCAAATCCATGGCTTTACGATATTTGTCCTTGTCGTGTCTAAAATAATGTAGGAAAGTTAGTTATGGTGGAAAATAGCACAAAACATTTAATCTCGTGCACAACGGGAAGAGAACACCCGTGATTAGGAGCTTTGCATTATCGTGAATTCTTTGTAGTAGGATAAAGTTCACATAAACAATTTAAGATTACGAAAATTTCAGTCTGTTCCGCTCTGTTCATTCTGATCAAGTTTAAATGTAAACCACGTTCAATAGTATTGTAAGGACCTTTATTTCCTGTCTGCTAGGGAGGGTTTATTGGAGAAGTTCCACGCAAAAAGTAAAATCAACAAAATTGTTTAATGAAAGTGACGCAAACAAGAAGCTGGAAAGCTGTCATCAGTACAAAATATTCACTTAGATCACATATACAAACTCTTGCAAGGAAACACTCGTTGCTTGCACTCTTGTAGCTCAACAATTAAATATTGCAGTTAATTTCGATGGCTTAAAGCTGAAACATTTCAATAAATTTCTCAGAAATATAGTCTTTTTCAATGTCAAATAAATGAAATAATAATTGGAAACCATGGATTGATCCTAACAGACGAGATTTAAAGATTTGCTTTGTATTCGTTTTAACCCAGGTTACCAGTGTAGTGGAAGATAACTGCAAAACGATTTGAAAGATGAATTTATTTACAAAAATATTCTCTAGTTAATTACCAAATTGCTTGCATCTGCATGCTGTTACAGCTATTCTCTATATCCCAATTTGACTAAATAGTTTTCAGTAGCAGAACAACAGTTCTCAAATGGATAAAATGCCAAACCAACTACAGGGTATACTGGTAAAAAAAAATGCGGTTGCTATGAAGGATGCAACTACGTACCAAATAAATTGCATTATTCAATAATTCAAACAGTTTTATATAATGTTGGTATATTTCAGATAATGCTTATAATAAGTTCACTGTCACTTCATCACGTGCATGTAATATCAAACCATCCATGTCATGGGTCACAACCAAAATGATGTCGCCCATACAAACTTGACACGATTAATAAAAAAATTCGTTCACCGCGAAACACAAGCAACCTAAAACTTCATATATAAAACACGTGTCGTCCCATCAAGCAAACACATAATGAGAAAACACATTTCGTATTAAAAGGGCTAATACAAGCATTAATTTGTTTAAAAAACGATGCTGAATGCAAAATATGAAACCTTTACAAGCCATGTTTATTATAATAATCAACATGGTAATAGTTGACAGTGATTTCGTACAGGCATATTAAACATGGGATTAGTCAACTAGTAATTCAGTTTGACTCCATGGACTGCAGGAAGTTTGAGAACACTGTCCAGGAAGTAACTGCAGGAAGTTTGAGAACACTGTCCAGGAAGTAACTCTGTCGATTCTTTATGTTAAAATTTATATAACCACAGAGCAGCCAATTCGCCACAACTACACGGTCTTGCACCCCCCCCCAGGTCCAATGAGCTAAATATATCACACTAATATCTCCTTTAAAACAAAAAAAAATAAATCTCTGATATCAGAAATCGATTTAATATGTGCTAAATTGCTACCCCATCTCATCATGGTACACAGCTGGCTAACCCTGAGTCTATGACGGTATGTTTATATTTTGATCTATGGCAGATAAAACAGTTGTTGATATATAACATTAAGTCAGCTCCTTACGTTGGTTATTTACACTACAAATAATTTGATGTTAAAATAAAACAGTTGTTGATATATAACATACAGTCAGCTCCTTACGTTGGTGATATATAACATACAGTCAGCTCCATACGTTGGTTATTTACACTACAAATAATTTGATGTTAAATAGGGTAACTGACAATAACCGGCCATGAAGTTCTCTACAATGACAGCGTTCAGTAAGGGTGCTGAAACTCAGAAATATCTCTCTTTTACAAACTTGACCATAACATTATATTGGTTGACTCTTAAACTTTGGATAGGTCCTTTTTGAATTGTACTTAGCATGAATGTCGTAAGCATTAACTAAGTCGAAAAAGGCAGGTCGGTTAAAGACAATAAATATTTGTCAATTCTTGATTAAAAATTTTTCTACCAAGTCTGACAATGTGGTTTATGTGCTTCTATGTCGTCTAAATCCACCTCGAACGTCTCATAACATATTGCTTGATTCGAAAAATCACAATGCTATATAAATAATCATCTGTTCCTTAGTTTTACAGCCCGTTCATTATATTAGAGATTAAGTACAAAGGTCTAATTGATCCATTCTAGGTCTAGGTACTGGCATCACTATTGCTTCACGGTAAGACTGCACGAAGACGTCAGTTTCTCAAACTGTATTGAAATATCTAGTAGTGTATCAACAGCTCTATTAGGTAAGTGTTTCAAAAACTAATAATGAATATTATCTTGTGAAATGACATGGGCATGATTGCGAGTTTTGAAATTATCTGCAAGTTAATGGTTAGATGTAACATTAAACGTTATGATGTTTGGAAGTTAGAGGAATCTTTACGTTCAGGCTCGTGGAAGTAATTTCCTGAGAGTCCGTCGATAAGGTATAGGGCAATTTGTTTTTTGGTACGGTTCTATTTTATCAGATTTCAAATGACTGCCTTTAAATATTATCTGCAGCTGACTTACACAATTTAAATAAATTTAAATAAAGAACGAATATTCAACTATAAGTATATGATGGCCATGCTTCTCTCTCTCTCTCTCTCTCTCTCTCTCTCTCTCTCTCTCTCTCTCTCTCTCTCTCTCTCTCTCTCTCTCTCTCTCTCTCTCTCTCTCTCTCTCTCTCTCTCTCATATGCTACGACTAGTATCTCTTTTTCATGACAGAAGAATCTCTATCTCTCATGGAATGATGATTCTCCCTCTATATATTATGGCACGACGAGTCTCTCATGGCACGACGAATCTCTCTCTCTCTCTCTCTCTCTCTCTCTCTCTCTCTCTCTCTCTCTCTCTCTCTCTCTCTCTCTCTCTCTCTCTCTCTCTCTCTCTCTCTCTCTCATGCTACGACTAGTATCTCTTTTTCATGACAGAAGAATATCTATCTCTCATGGAATGATGATTCTCCCTCTCTATATTATGGCACGACGAGTCTCTCATGGCACGACGAATCTCTCTCTCTCTCTCTCTCTCTCTCTCTCTCTCTCTCTCTCTCTCTCTCTCTCTCTCTCTCTCTCTCTCTCTCTCTCTCTCTCTCTCTCTCTCTTCTCGTGGCATGATGAATCGCTCTCTGCCTCTCTATTATTATGGCATGACATGTTTTATCTTGATATATGGAATTTATTCAGACTCCAAGTTGTTGCATTGACATTGATAGGTTTCAAGATTTTGTTTTGTTCCTGGTGGCATCGGTTCGTACATCGTCAAACCGTAGTTTGTTAGCATCGCTGAAGTTTTGATATTGTATCCCCAACAACATCCTAGATCATCATTATAAATATTGGTACTGGATCTAACCTGTTGTCAGCCTATCAACTCTCAAACTCAAAACTATTCCCAGTCAGTCTATTTTAAGTTTCATCGAGGTTTTGATATAAAACTCCTGAAGTATTTTATAATTTTGTTCGCTATCACGTCATCAACTTTCCAAGAGAAGTCGCATAGAATTATGGATTGCATATGAAGAGATCTAAGACAGAGAAGTATCAAGTGGTTGGATATGACTTATCATTTAAAGGGCAACAATTGTGTTTTGACACAGAAACTTATGTTCCCTTTTCACTCGTTGATATATTTACATCTTCAAAGTGCACGGTGGCTGTGAAAATTGCAGAAACGTATTGACAGCTGTTCAATAAGATGATAAAATTACACAATTTACATTTTGTTGCTCTGTCATGTTAGATTTTTCGCTTTTTCAATATTTAAAATAGACTCTTCGACCGAAGAAGGGAATATCATCCATTTGTACATTCTAATAGCTTTTAAATTTAGTGACATATTCCATGTTGTTGATTTCGTCTTGTTTAGCTAAAACTTTATAACTTTGAACGAGCTATTAAAAATTATGTCTGGGTTGAGTCTATGTACTCTACATGTCTAGAATGACTTGGTTTAGTCTATTGTACTTAGACATGTCTTGTTTGTCTTGGTAGTATATTGTACTCGTACAAGTCTAGTATATCTTGTTTGAGTTTCTTGTTCTAGTACAGATATAGTATGTCTTGGCTGATTATCTTCTACTCGTACAGGTCTAGTATAGCTTGGCTGAGTGTCTTGTATTTGTACAGGTTTAGATTGTATCTCAGCATCACTTATGAATTCGTATGTCTGCTTTCCTTTTCAGTAGTAACTGAAAGATGTACAATAACATTGGTCGCCTATTGATTTCAAGGTGCAGTCAACACCTAATGATCGTATGTGTGTGTAATTGTGTGTGTGTTTGTGTGTGTGTGTTATTATCTTCAATGATATTTGTATTATAGCAATAATAAAACAATTGTTAAAAACACGTCAAAACAATTTTCTAACCGTTTTGCCAAATACAAATTTGATCGTCTTATTATTTCTTCAGACATGAGATTAGCTGGTAACAATATGTGCAGGTATAAAGAATCTCAAAAGTACGATATTGACTTCTTACGAACTTTTTTTAAAAAACCTTTTAACTGTCTTAGTTCCATAAGAGCCAATTAATATTATACAATGGAAATATAAATTATTTGTTGAAGATAAGATAGAATACCATCTGGATGACAATCTCTACATTGGTCAAATATTTCATTTTTTCTGACTAGAACAACAAAAACTAGCATATGTAACTACACAATAAATAAGTAACTACCCAAAAGCAAACATATGTAACTACACAAAAGTCCTGTTTTTTAATCACGGCTTCTTTTCCTATGAAGATAAATAAGATCAATAACAGATGGCGTCATAAATCGAAAATATATAACATATGTCAGGTGTATATATAGCAACCCGCAATAAATGACAACTATAGTTATGTCTTTATCTTGGATGTTCGTCATTAAAATTGTCTGAGTTTAAAATGTAGAATACCATGTAAATTAAATTCACAAAATTATCGGCCTATCCCATCTCCCAGTGTTGTCTTTGGAATGCCGGTGGAAGTAATTATAACATCCTGACATTTACGCGTATTTTTATCAATGTAGATTAGACAATATGACAGATGATGGAAATGTATTCTGAAAATTGTATAATATCATGTGGTAAGCTGCTGTAATCATTGATTCTAAATTCAATCACCTTATGACAGTACTTGTCATGTCTTCTGCAAAACTGAACAAGGTACGATGATGTTACACTACGCAGTCGGCACGAAAAGTTTCCCGTACAAGAAATATGGTTAGGAAGCCCATTCAGAACGGTACTGAACATGTAAACCATTGATCGGTTGTTTCAATATTTCGAACTTACTGTCGCTTGAATAAAATTTACCTGGAATCGATTAACATGATTCAATTTGAATTAAAGCATGTAACAAAAATTTCAATAACAACAAGGGCGAGATGCTGAGAATCTATTCTGAAACACTTCAAGACGGTATGGAGACGAAGGAACGATTGCTGGACTGCATGAAACTGAAACGGAACAAAAGGCAATTGAATCAGGATGGAAATGATAGTACAGTAATGGTGCAATACAGAAACGGTAGACATAAAATGTGGCAAAAGAGTTCTAAATACTATATCAAACCATCATCACAAAATTATTAGTTTTACTTTGTTCCATTAAAGCAATAAAGTTGCCCGTTTGCTGGCAGCAAAACCATTTTAGTTCAATAACTGATACATCAATGGATTGTGAGGGCCATCCGTGTTTGATGAAGATGTCTTAATTCGATTGCTTGAATGAAACTTTTTTGTGTGAGTAAACTAAGTAACACACAACAGAAAGGCGATTAGGCCAATCATATTTATAATTTTAACCTAAGGGTCAAAATTTCCACCCTAGGAATATATGCTTGTTTTACCTCCATGAGATGATACTATATATTTTATTTATATTTCGGTTTCCATGTTGTATTCGCTCTTAAAGTACACGAAGATTAAAAAGAAATAACTCCATTATCATAGTCTTTTTTAAATACACTCACTGTATCATTTCAAACGTGTATTAAGCTAAAGCACTCTCCAATATTTAATTTCAAAATGAAAATGCCTAAGTTTGATGAGATGGAGCTTTCTAGAAATATAAATAGATTTAAGTACAAATAAACGATTAGGCAAATGATTGGCGTAGTCCATTCAGGGAACAATGTTCTAATCCTCTATTTGTATCTTGGAAGTGAAACCACCGAGATGGTAACTGAAAATCGATAAAACTCCAATATCCTTGAAATACAGAATTAAAGTTTCCGACAAAAAATTAAAATACATTAAATGGGGTTTATTTCACTCCCTCCCTTACTTCAAATAGCAAATTATAAGCCATGCACAGGACTTTTTCACAGCGTGACATTGCCAGAATAAAGGCCACATTCTGAGATTATCTTACGAAGCAATTAAATAAATTTAGGTTTTCCAGCCAAGTCTAGTGTTTTTTTTATCTTTTAGTGCGTGTGACATTTTGTGTACTTTTAAACTTAATTAATCTACTAGTTGACAAATTAAAACTGCCCACGAATATTTCATTTCTAGAGACACGGCATGCTATTTTTGATTATTTGGGATATTTTTAGCGTAAAACTGTTGTATGGGTTGCTTAGAGAATTAGATTGGCGTGCTCGTGCTGTTTGAAGTTTTGACAGCTGATAGCGGATGGAAATACTTTTGATCAATTGCTATTATATGATACCTAAGAATAAATTGTCACACGTATGTATGTATGTATGTATGTATGTATGTATGTATGTATGTATGTATGTATGTATGTATGTATGTATGTATGTATGTATGTATGTATGTATGTATGTATGTATGTATGTATGTGGGTGAGTGTGGGTGGGTGTCTATGTAGAAAGGTTATCTTTAAACAAAATAATGTAATGGCTTCTTATTTCTTTAATAGTTTTTACAATTATCTTAATTTAAGACCTTATATCACACATATGATTGAGGAAAATCAATAACAAAAATAAAAATCAATGTCATCATCATAATCATCAGTCGCATAGCAACATAAACCATCTACGCGTGTTTCATCGAAAGCACTATTCCTCACTCCAATCCATTTTATACACTAATGATTTGCAGGACGAATGAGATTCTTAAAATTGTTATAAACATAAAGACAAGGAGGTAAACTCACACAGTTGCACATTTCCTTTGTCAAGCCTGGAGCTGCTAGCACACAAAACACTACCCACACTACTATCAACAACTACCACTACTAGTAATATTATCGTCCATGCTAATTTTACAACTAATACCACTACTCGTGTTGCTTATACTGCTTCCTATACAAGCACACCGCAGCAACGATAAATATTTCCATGAATGTGTGTACTAACACTTATTTATCTTAACACCTACTACACTGTCTCAAATTAAAATTGCGATTGTACGCAAGTTTCTATAATTTCTTTGAGTCTTCCATTTTTTGCACTTGATTCAAAAGCATCTGAGTAAAAAACGTAAATATTTATTTTCAAAGGAAAAACTACGAACGAATGACTACATCTTTTCAACGACTTTTTTGTAGCACACTAACTAAATGAAAATGTTTTTGGACAATTATAGAGGACTTTAAGTTCTAGCTCCGTGCTTGAAGCTCTATTTAATCAGTAAATGGAAATTATAGCGAAACCTGTTTGAACAGCCATCAATCAATATCAATTAAAAATTTCATTTCTCTTAAGTTCACTTACTCTGAATGACGATGTAAATGAATTTCTCTATTTTTTGTAGTAAATGGGTCAGTATCTGGACCAATTTTTTTTTTCGCTTCCACTCAGCTTTAGCTACATTCTGAACAACGTTGTATGCAAATTGCTCTGGATTCGTAATATCTTTTCATTTAAAACTTATGGGCACAAGTTGACCAAGTTCATTTTCAATGGTAAAAAAAGTGCTCTGCAATGTTACTGTTCCCTTGTATAATACACCTTTTTGTACTTTGTTAACACCAATAACGTTGACTATTGGTCTCCATGTCCAATGGGTTTTATCAATGATTTAAATGAAAGAAAAATGCAAATGATAGTACCGACTATTTGTTCAAATATATACCGCATGTCTCAATATTTTTATAAATCTTTACTATCTCATGACTACATTTTGGCGAAGAGAATTTCACTGGGTTGAAAAAATATCTGCTAATAAACGCCAAAATTAAAATACAGTTCGGAAAAAACACTGAAATTTATCCGAACCTATGTTAATTTCGTTTGAAGTTTTAAGACAATAATTTGAACTAATTTAATTCAAACTATTGGCATTTTGGATTAGATTGGATTGATAGAGTAGAGTAGAGTAGAGTAGAGTAGAGTAGAGTAGAGTAGAGTAGAGTAGAGTAGAGTAGAGTAGAGTAGAGTAGGAAAGGGTAGGGTAGGGTATAGTGCAGTGCAGCGCAGCGCAGTGTAGTGCAGCGCAGCGCAGTGCAGTGCAGTACAGCGCAGTGCAGCGCAGCACAGCACAGTATAGTTATACTATTAGTATAGTATAGTTATACTATTAGTATAGTAAAGTTATACTATTAGTATAGTATAGTATAGTATAGTATAGTATAGTATAGTATAGTATAGTATAGTATAGTATAGTATAGTATAGTATAGTATAGTATAGTATAGTATAGTATAGTATAGTATAGTATAGTATAGTATAGTATAGTATAGTATAGTATAGTATAGTATAGTATAGTATAGTATAGTATAGTATAGCATATCTTAGTTTTATTGAATTTTTTAAATAATGTAACCTTTTATACTCATTGCAGTAAATATCTGGAAAAGAGTGTGTAGACCCATGGACTAACAAGAACTTCGCGTTAATAATATATAATTGATAATGTCCTTTCATTTCTGAGTATATGATGAAATTTTAACAAGAATCATCTCGTTGAACAAGACTGCGACAGCTTTTCAATTTCGATATGCCAGGGGCACCTTGCTGCAGTACATTTATCTTCACAGAAGCGCCGTCACTACATGAATTGCCGCAGTCGCGTTTACGCAAAAAAAGGCATTTATTACCTATACAAACCTAGAATGGAGTGCTACAGCGGTTAAAAACGCTTTAAAGAGCAAGAAATAATATGCTTTGAAGGAATTTAAGGTTGTAAATTTGACATTTAGCATTCTAAAGGACTGGTTATTTCTTCCACAGTTATGAGTACTGGTAATTTTAAAATCAGGTCTCCACTGAACACCTATGAAACAATAAAACAATTATATTAATTTTGAGGTAAGTAGCTTGAAGGTCAAGGTCTCCGTTACTAACACTTGGTTTTGTGTTTTGGCATTTCATTTCTATACCTAAAAGACTTAATGCACCTGACGAATGGAATGTTCTCTTTATGTTTCCATTTGCCCAAGAAGAAAGCTGTTGTATTTAATTTAAGTAGTTCGAAGGTAAAGATAACCGATTTAACAACAAATGCTGGTTTATATTTTAACCTCAGCCTATCAAAAGATTTTAAGAACACTTTATGTTTTATTCCTTGTATCCCTTGGTAATTATTTAAGTTGGTTTAAAGTTACAAATTAAACATTTTATTACATTAGCAAGAAAAATATGTAGCAGGTCCTTGTTTTTTCATTTAAATTTGAGTGATGTTTAAGTAACAGTCACCAAGATATTTTTCAAGTTTCCTTTGTGAAATACAATGTTACTATTTGCTTTGTTGTTGTTGTTGTTGTTGTTGTTGTTGTTTGCTTTATTCTTTATACTTTAAGAAAATGCAAAAATATGACATTTTCTCTGAAATCGTTTTCTCGTAAAACTTAGTTTGCGCATTGGTATTATAATAATAATAATAATAATAATAATAATAATAATAATAATAATAATAATAATAATAATAATAATAATAATAATAATAAAAATAATGATGATGATGATGATGATGATGATGATGATGATGATGATGATGATGATACTACTACTACTGCTACTACTACTACTACTAATAATAATAATAATAATAATAATAATAATAATATTATTATTATTATTATCATCATCATCATTATTATTATTATTATTATTATTATTATTATTATTATTATTATTATTATTATTATTAATTTTATTATTATTAATCATCATCTCTGCTTAACTAAGATAATACAGTCATGAAAGACACATCTGCTAGGTGGTCCTCTAACAGTGTAACAGGTTATGTTGTAAAACAAATTTTGTTTTCAAAATTCAGAATGAAGAATCATCTCATACATAATTACAGAAATTTAAAATGAATTAATATGTGTTGCTGTGTAGATGACCAAATTAATATATGAAAAATATTCTATACACAGGTATACAGCTTTCAGCATGACAAAAGTCGTATATACTCACATCAAATAAAGCATGCACATATGATTTCTGGACACAATTATAACGTTCTCTATATGGAGGCTTTTAATATATTATTCTAGCAGGTCAAGAAATAATTTCTTCAATGATGTTTTAATCGTAACAATGGAATCTAAATTACGTATCTTCGTGGGTAAGGAATATGAAAAGGTAAGTGCTGATACAGCGAATGAGCTTTTGTAATGAATGATATCCGATCACCGAATCTAGAGATCGTTGCTAGTTTTTTGATAGGAGATTATGCTCAGCATTTGATAATATTAGCGTTGTTAGGCCAGAGATATAATCCAAAGAAAGGTCATCGAAACATTATATATATATATATATATATATATATATATATATATATATATATATATATATATATATATATATATATATATATATATATATATATATATATATATATCCAAGGAAATAAAGTTCAATAATTGATGGTGGGGTAGGAGGTGGTTATTCCAAATGAGGTGTTGATGAATGTAGATAACAAGAATCTTTATATGTTTTGCGCAAAACATGTCAACACAATTTGAGTAGAAGTAATTCCGTGTTAGTTGATAGGCGCTGCCTTGTTCTGATCGGCATGCATAATATACATTATGTTTTGTTGACACCAAACTAATATATCATCTAGTTCAATTTGAAGTTTCTTTTCAGTGGAGTCAATGGAATGTAGAGTTGTAAAGAAAAGATCGATGATAAAGTCCGCTGTATACAAATCTAAGTCACTGATAAACAGTAGAAAAAGAAGAGATCGTTTTGTTTGGGATATAGGTCATTGAGCGACAATACTTAAAATATGACTTGATTTGGAAGTATATTTACCCGTGCAAACAACCTAGTGTATGATAGTGACATACGACGTGACTCAAGCAACTGAGTTTGAAGAAAACGTGTTAGGTGATAGTATTTTTAAAAACGCTAATGGTCAACCAAATCGAATGCTTCTTTACATCAATGAAGATTGTGCCAGTAAGTTCGCCTTATTTGATCGCAGATAGCCACAGTTCTGTCAGTTTTGGGAATGCAGTTTGACATAAATGTTTATGCCAAAAACCTGATTGTGATGTACAGAGGAGTTGGTACTTGTCAAGTTCTCCTAAAAGATGCCTGTTTACACGTTTCCATATTTTTTGGGTGAAAAGTACAGATAAAACCGATACGGGTCAATAGTTTGATGTGTCATCATTTTTTGTCTCTTATGAATTGTGAATCCTATTGCTAATTTCAATGACTCCTTAATTTTACAGGAAGTCATGCTACAGCTAATTACATATCTCGATGAATGAGATATTGATAAAGTCAACATTTTTAGAGATTTGGGGGAATTTCATCTTGATCCACTGTCTGTTTTATTGCTAAGATCTTTAGTATATTATTATTATTATTATTATTATTATTATTATTATTATTATTATTATTATTATTATTATTATTATTATTATTATTATTATTATTATTGGATATTTAAACTAACATGACTGGGTACCCTTTAATTGACGAATTCAGCAAGTTTAGCTTTGCTAGGCTGTGTAAACTTAAACTTGTCTAATGTTTGGGATATATTAGAAAAAACAAAAAGGTTCGTTTGGTGTGCAATATTGCAATCATCAATATAACTAGTGCAATTAACTATAATTTCACGTGGAGTTAACGGTGCATGTTTCGTTACAGTTAGTGATTCCAGATGGCTCTGTTATCAGTTTGATGCGACTTCTTCACTGATGAAGGAGCTCTGGCTTTTAGCATGAAGTGATTTGACTTGTTCCGCCATAAACGATAATTTGTAAAATATTTATGTTTATGATAGTAATTTCGTTGACGTTGTACCTTAGCGATTTCATTAAAATACCCTTCAAGTTATTTTGATCGTTTAAATCTTGCAACTTGTATAGGAGTGTGGTTATTTGGGATAACAAAAGTAAAAAAATAAAACAGTGGTTCCAACGAGACAAGTCATAATCTTGGTCTACAATAGAGAAATTCAATGAGCTAATATTTGTTTTTATGACTTTGAAATAAAATCATTTTCAGCAAATGTTTTAAAGCATTGATATTGCGTGTAGGAGCATACTTTGCTTTTTTCCTTCTTTTTTTTTTTTTTTTTTTTTTTGTTGCTATGTATTGCTTACAAATTGCACACAAGGGATAGTGATCACTAATAGAGAAACAGGGTACGTTTACCTCAGATATTTCAGGGTGGGTAGTGTAGATGTGGTCAATCAGGTTAAAAGTACAGGCTGTTACTCTTGTTAGAACATTGATTACTTATGCAAGAGCATGCATTTTATCACCTGTAGCCGTTTAGTGTTAGTCTAAAAGAGGACATCAATATTTAAGTCTCCCACTATAATTATTTCATTGTTTAAAGATAAAGCAAGTTCAAGTCTTCCTATGCAACTAAATTCGTGTACTTCTTGGCAAGGAGTCATTTCGTTTGCATCAGTACAAATAGTTTATATATTTATATATGAAGTCATCAACTTTCGTTATTACTTCGCCAGCAGTCACTAAACGTTTCTAAGGGTCTTCCGTCCATAAGAACTAAAAGAGAAAAAAAAAATCATGCTATAAAAATTTAGATGTTTCAAATATTCTCTGTGTGCTAACAATGAGCAAGCGTTGGGATTTGCTTAAAGGTGCATCAACACAAACATGGTTATATAGTCATAATAATAGCATGGCGTTTTATAAGCGTAAAAGCACAAATGAATAGTATACCATTCATTTTTAATGTAATTAAGACCTTTATATTTCTTTAAAAAATGAAGCATGACCGGTTAATAGCTGTTTTATATGGGAGGTGAATCTGACTATAATACACAAAACATATATAAATAAAAGTTCGTTGAATAAACACGTTCGCTGTCTGCATTAGGCAATACAAAACATGATACGCAGCTGTAACATTTTATTTGTTTGCATAGTAACATATCCTAGTTATTCATTCATAATTTTTCAAGGTATTTGTAGATTTAGAGAACACACACACACACACACACACACACACACACACACACACACACACCTCTACCTCTTTTCATCTCTCTTTTTGAAGAATCGTATACGTTCGGCCAGTGCGAACCTTTCATATAATAGGGAAGCAACCAAATGTCATTGTAAAATAAACTCACGCAATGGAAATCTTGCAGTATTTGTTCTGACTATTTGCCTATTAATCAAATCAAAGCAGTTTTTTGGTGCATTTGACCTTTCTCTGGAAAACATAAGAACTTAACTTAATATATAAAACAATTGTTTTTTTTTTCATAGTCAATCACAAAACATTTACGTTTTTAAGTACTCTTAAGAAGGCAAATGAAACGTAAAACGACAAATCTGCATTGACTGCAAAAAAGATCAATAGTTGTGGACGATCTGGCGTCACACAAGTACGCAGATCAAACAAGCTGGAACAGATCTGATAATGTACTTATTATTTCTTTAGAAGTTTATTTTGATATTAATAAAAAATGAGTTTCCCTTGGCATTTCTGTTATTAGCAAAATATGTAAATCTAAAGGTTAATTTTGGAAATCATTTCACTACTACATGCATATTCTTTATCAGTTAGATTTATTCATTTGATGCCTTTTATATTCAAACATGGCTGAAAACAAAAATATGTTATAAAATCATTAATTGGGTCCATAATACATTAACTAACATATTTTCATATTTTATAGCATCTACATATACATACTACTTGATTTATATAATCCAAATGCCTTTAAAACCCATTTGAAAATTATTTGGTTTGCATCGTGTACTATAACCTTATGCAAAACAAAAGTTAGCGAGCAGAATCCATTCTGGGACCTGGATTTATTCGTACCATAGGGTTTGGCTTATCCAGCCAAGGCTTTGGAGGAATTTGCACATGCCTAGGTTACCTTTTACTGTAACGTTTGGTTTACTGGTTATATTTAAAAAGCTCGTCGGTGTTATTCAGTTCGGAATAGTAAAAATCATCCAGCTGATGGAGCATTCCGCTGGTGCGTACTAAACGGTACAAATACGAAACAAGATATCCATATTTATAGGTTACTGCATTTGTATGGAAAAATATGAACGAATTTTTTCGGATGGATATGCTGCACGACCTTGGGAGTGCAGTATATCCTTCTGACAAAACGAGTTCATATTTTCCCATACAAATACATTAACCTTTTTATTATATGCTCATTTCTTATTCTTCCCAAGGCCAAAATATATAAACAAAAATGCACTGCCAAAAAAAAGTAACTAAATGTATGCCTTATTTCAAACTTAATACATAAGCGTTAATGGATCATTACACAGCATTATTAATGAGCGCATAACTCCGCCCAGATAAATATAAAGTTGGTTGCGCTCTAGACATAATTTTTTTAAAGAAAATGGCGCTTGCTCTACTTAAAATTGAAATGTGGAGAAATATTGTTAATGAATAAACAATTGCAAAACTTTTCCACTTGTTCTGAAATAAATACGTTTTGGTATTTTTATCAAGTCAAAGCAATATTTTGATTATGGTCTGAATTTATCTACATGAAGTGACTTGCATCAGATTCCATCAGCGTCTGCCAATTTAATCGTTTTTAATATTTTGACATTGGCATGCGTGTTTCTTTTCTGTCATTGAATGATTCAGATCATAATTTGGGAAAATGTTGAAGCCTTTCAATTGCAATTATCAAAAAAATGCTGTGGAATTTAATGTTATTTCATTTTGAGTGCAGTAAGGTGGACGTAACTACACTTGGAATATACTAGAAATTACAGTACAATTTCAAAATGTGTAATTAACCTTGAGAACCAATGATATAGGGCATCTAATTCAGATTTAAAGACCTACGAAAGTATACTTTTTAAAGAAATTCAGGATGTAGAACTGTCAGTATATTTTTGGCCATTTTTATTAACAGCTAAAGAAGACAGTTTATGTGTATAACTTGCGTTTTATTGTGAGGAACCTGTATAGCGTCTATATCTAGCTAAATCTGAAACATTGTATCAAAAAAAGTAAACTCGGAATGTGCCACAGCAGTTTGTATGTGTCAGTCTATAAAACATTTGCTGGTATGTGGCCGTCCATGAAATATCTGATTTAATTCATTCATAAAAAAATTGTTTACGTTAGAAACTAGTTCCGTTGTGCGCTGGGTGCAGTATGAAGGTGTCCAATGTCGGGGATATTGCACGATTCTGACAATGTAAAGTTAACAGAGAAAAAAATGAGCATATAATAAAGCCTGATATATTTATTCTTTACGAATATCGTCATTTGTATTTGTAAAATACCATTCATAATATGAAATACTACGAGTTACATGTTAGTTTATAATGGATGCACCAAAATGTTTTGACCATCTTGAACACAGTACACACTGAGCCTAATTCAAAGGGTGTTAGGGCTAAAAAAAATTATAACATTACGTATCCACCAAATAACTAATATGTAATAGAAACATGACCACAGAAAACGAATATATATATATATATATATATATATATATATATATATATATATATATATATATATATATATATATATATATATATATATATATATATATATATATATATATATATATATATATATATAATGTTGTTGGCATACGTCCGTCTTCGAGAGACGATGGTGTAGCTTCCGGTTTGGATGTCTTTTCTGCACCGTCGCGAGTGGCTGAAGAGTCCGACCCTTGCGTTACAGTCTGTGTTGTACTTTCTGCCGGTGAAGGTTGATTCTTGATGAGGATGTTGTTTCGCCTTTCTCCTGGCTCTCTTTCTATATGTGTGTGTGTGTATATATATATATATATATATATATATATATATATATATATATATATATATATATATATATATATGTTAGACATAAGCGATACATTTTACAAATAAAATTAAATTTATGAAACTTTAATCATATATTTAAAATTTGGTACTAATTTGATTTTATTTTATGTGCAATTAAGTAATTTTCTTTTTTAAAAAAAATGTCATCATTTTAGTTATTTAATATTGTATGCTTCTATTTGGGACATGAATTTCTTTATAAGATCGAGTATCAATCAGCCTACGATTTTCAAGACAGCAGTTCTTTTCTGACTGAGTTTTACTTAATTTTAGAAGTCCACCAAACAAGTTTGTGGAGTGAGTGTGTTTCATGTTTATTTTGCCTCTGAAAAATATCTAGTCGGATGTTGTCATTCCATTCAAAATTTCCCTTCCTATTAAGTCAATAGTGTGACTAGTAGGTTGATTGCTTTAGAGTAAACACTTTCTATTGTTATCAACAAGCCCTAGAATATCATCACAATCAGCTGTAGTGTAAACTAAATAGTCATAATACATGTTTTTTATGGCAACGTTTACCGGATACATAGTTACCTCATCTCGTACGAGGACTTGGCCATTTAATTTTGGGGGTAGAGGAGGCTGCGATTCTATCCAGGAGGTATATTTTATACATGTTTATCTCAAGATAGTTCATTTTCTTTTTCAAATAATATGGTGTCATTTTGCTGTCAATAAGATATATGTCTTCCAGCTATTTAAAAGACGGAAATTTGAAAAAGCTATTTAGGCCGCTGCCGAAAAAAAGCAAATTGATGGTCTCCCTAATATAATTGCTGTACACTTTGGTATAGTATGTTCTGAAATACCATGGTATACAGCTTTACAATGTTTTGTGTATATATATATATATATATATATATATATATATATATATATATATATATATATATATATATATATATATATATATATATATATATATATATATATATATATATATATATATAAGAATACAAATCATATGGCGAATAACAGACTTTCCAAACACACTGGATCATGCAAAATGTCGCTTTGGGTCATAAATTTCTAGTTTAATAAAAATATTTCTCAGTATCCGCAACAAGTCTATATAGGCTGGTTGAGACATAATGCATCTATAGGTCTATTTCAGGTAAAAACAGCCATGTAGTTTTACAAACACAACGTTTTTTATGTTTATTTGTTTGCTTTGTCTATGTTTTGTCTATGCCTTTGAAAAAGATTCATTAAGAGTATAAAAGCGTTCAGGTTAGTAGGATATTATTTTGCACTGTTTGGCATAAGACAATTCGGCCCAACTCGAAAGACAATTTGTTCCAATTTGACAATAGTTTCAACAAGTTATTTTTCTTCAAACAACCATTAGATACTATGAAAGATATGTTTTAGGAATAACAACTAAATTTAAACAAGGTATCTTAATATTGTTTCAAATAAAATAATCGTACTTCGCAACGTATATATATATATATATATATATATATATATATATATATATATATATATATATATATATATATATATATATATATATATATATATATATATATATATATACATACATATATATATATATATATATATATATATATATATATATATATATATATATATATATATATATATATATATATATATATATATATATATATATATATATATATATATGAGAGGAAACACAAAGTGACATATCTTGCTTGTTCTAAAAAAATATTTACATAATGTTTAATCCTAAAAGATAAATGCATCTGCAGAACCACATTTTCAAATCTAAGACTTCCGGTCAAATTATCGATATTGATTTATAAAACAGATACTATTCTACAGAATATATTTTTCCAAGGGCATAAGAAAATATAACAAATATGTTTAATTTTTGGCTTCAGGTTGTAACACTACTGCATATATTACACACTCAATTACACATGAAAGAGAGAGAATAATCTTGAGCATTTTGTAAGTGTTGATGCAGTATGAAGCTCTTGCCAGTTAATTTTATTATTTGTTTTTATTTTTCACGTTTTCTTAGTGTGTGCGCCCGTAAATTAAAAGCTTGTCATTATCGTCAATCATATTTGCTCCAGTATTCTATACAAATACGAAAGGAAATAATCTGTGTTGAAACTGTCCCCCCCCCCGGCACAGTAGAAGAAAAAAATGAACATACACTTATTTGAAAATAGAATGAAAGAAACAAACCTTGCATTGCTATCATTTATTCCTTTTTATTTCATCATGCGAAATGTATTAAAGAAAAACATATATCCACGAACTCTGTATATGTAGCGGATGCCAACATGCGTATGCATCCGTTTTATAGTGTATTGCTTATGTCAAATAGCAAAATCGCACAAGAGTCGAAAATATCACTCGACTGCTTGATACTCTCTCTCTCTCTCTCTCTCTCTCTCTCTCTCTCTCTCTCTCTCTCTCTCTCTCTCTCTCTCTCTCTCTCTCTCTCTCTCTCTCTCTCTCTCTCGCATGATTTGTTACAAAATGAAAATTGACCAAGATTGTATTGTAAAAGGTTTAACATATATATATATATATATATATATATATATATATATATATATATATATATATATATATATATATATATATATATATATATATATATATATCAGACAAAAATAATTATTTTAAAATACATTCAATGTTAGTGCAAATTATAATCTTTTCGCTAGCATGGGTTACAAATGTATTATTAAAGCAAATCAAATCATTTTCCTTGCAAACATCAATTATGCTTACAAATATAATCCAGCGTGATGAATAAACACGACTAGAAGCGAGCAAAGGTCAGGCCCGGCCCTAGGATGTGCTGGGCCTAAGGCATAATGTGGGGTTTAAGCCAGCAAGCTACAAACGCAAAGCCCCAAGCTAAAAAAAAAATGCATTGCGGAGAAGCGCGGGGCCCAAGGCGGTTGCCTCGTTCTCCTTGCCCAAAGCAAGTGACCTTTGGCCATTTGCCAAATCAGGATTGATCGAGAAGTAACGAACGACAGAACTATTTTCTGTTCTTGTGACATCTCAGTCAATGCTACAGATTAAGTTTCTTTCTTGCGAAAAAATTTCCGGCAAAAATTTTGTGATTGTTCAGAAAATTACGGCGTCAACATAATGCGAGGGATAATTTAGCGATGCAGAAGCAGCTAATGTCGTTCCGATTGGGAAAATTTGTTAGAATTGTTAAGCACATTCAGCCTTGCCTCGGCGTTAATGAAAATCACACATTTGAAAACACTCTCTCTTATTTGCCTTAGTTCTATTCATTATTTGCATCGTCTCTCTCTCTCTCTCTCTCTCTCTCTCTCTCTCTCTCTCTCTCTCTCTCTCTCTCTCTCTCTCTCTCTCTCTCTCTCTCTCTCTCTCTCTCGTTATATTCATCATAAGGACATTTCATAATTTTTTCCTATGTTTTAACGTGTCAATGTACGTATAAAATGGGTTTCCTTATCGAAAAACAGTTGCAAGCAAATCAGAACAAGAAGACAGGGGGTGGGTGTTATACTGAAGGAGGAACATGAATATTACATGGTTTTAAAGTGTTGAAATTTGCTTTATATAGTTACATTCAATCATTCATAGCATGACATTTGATGCAACCGAAGACTTAAATAAAACTCTAAAACGTCATAAGAACCTATAACATTTTCTATCTATAAGAAAAATCCTATAACGTAAAATTCAGCTTGTATTCCTTGTACAGCAAAGCTACAATACATTGGAATGCACTCTTATTTACGCACTGGAATAATACAAAACAGAAAGGTTACAAAAGTGCTTTCATATTCTGTTTATCTCAAATCCTCCCCAAACATACCTGTCTGCGGAAGAGGATAATGGCAACCCCGCAGCGAATAGTAACTCTTTTCCCCTTTCTCTGATGGCGAAGTCTGTCTGTTAAGGGGCAAACATAGACAGGGGTCCTGATGGTACGGTCAGAAAAATGACGCGTATCTCCGTGTATGTGTGAGGCATAAATCCTTTTGGTGCCCTACATCACTTTTCAACACCTCTGGTGGGCGCAATTTAAATTTACGTGAGATTAATTTTTACGCTGATAAGAGACGTTAATCTTTAATTTCATTCAGGAAGACGGAGAGTTTTATCCTCTCCAGCAATAAATTTCAATTTCACATAATCTATTTGAAAAAATTGCAGCAAATCCTCATCAAGGGGAGACAGCCGAGTGAAAAAAATAATTCATCAGGCACTCATGCCTAAATCACTGACTGATATTTCATTAATTTAACGACTCAACTCCGTAATACGGACGTCATGATTCCTGAAACGATTTATGATAGAACGATGTGTACCAAGTTGATCTTTCTTACAAGTAAAAAGTTAAAAAAGAAACAAAGAAAGAAACATATTTGTCGTCTTTCTAAAATAAATGTACCATGCTTAGTAGAAGTATGATTTTCTGAGAAGGTACGTTACTTACGTTAAAGAAGTCGGAAAATAACTTTAAAAAAATTAAATCTAAGAATCTTAAATAGCATATTAGCCTTCGTAAATTCGCAAATGTACAGATTGATATATATTGACCCAGTAGAAGGTAGGATACTAACAAACTGTAGTATATAATATAAAAATGTGTGTGTAACGGTGTAACAAACTACACTCACTGACTTCTAAATCGTGGTCAATGTAGAAATAAGTGTATCATGTATGTCTTGGTTTTCCTGAAAATTGCAAGACGCGGTTAGTATACATGATAGTCTGATTGATTTAAGGTCAACATCGTAAACACGACACACCGTATCATTTGCGAATTTAGATCTGTATTGTAAACATTACAGTCTGTATTAACTACGATTTGAGGTCAATAGTGTAAATAAAAATAAAAAAACATGTATCAATTACGATATAAGGTCAATAGCGTAAATATAAATACATGTATCAATTGCGATTTAAGGTCAATAGCGGAAATATAAATACAGGTATCAATTACGATTTGTGGTCAATAGCGTAAATATAAATACATGAATCAATTACGATTTGAGGTCAATAGCGTAAATATAAATACATGTATAAATTACAATCTGAGGTCAATAGAATAAATATAAACACATGTATCAATTACGACTTAAGGTCTATAGAATAAATAAATAATATATATCATTTACGATATAAGGTTAATAGCGTAAATATAAATACATGTATCAATTACGATATAAGGTCAATAGCGTAAATATAAATACATGTATCAATTACAATTTAAGGTCAATATGGTCAATATGACGATCTGTTATAATTGTTACGACTCAAAGGTCTTAAACTAAGTGACAGAATAGAGCGAAAACCGACAAGTATTGTAAAACTTACTTCCTTCGAATACAAAGTGAAAACTTAAATTTCAAACATCCCAAACATTCCTAAAAGTCCAAATGTGTGAAGTTCCAATTAAATTCCAGTGTTATTCAAAAAAAATTCCGATATTGAATATGTTGATGTGCATGCAATTTTGAACGTGCTATTGTTAAATAGCCTGTAAAATGATGATGAGCTAACAGTCTATTAATCTTTTACAATATTGCAATTTAATTTGTTCTTGTCTGGATTCAGTATATTGTCAAAAAATGTTCTGAACTACGATCTTGATAATAGTGGGCAGAATTTATAGTTTAATACAAACAATACTATCAAACAGGTTAGAGAAATTAAATTCGTACTCTATGGAGTTTCGAACACAGGTCAATATAACACCGATTCAGTACCATCAATTTTTGGTGATGCGTTCTTAGTCGTGACGGTATATGGGTTGGTGCGTGCAGGCAAGGCTATGGGTGCCATTTACTCGCGGACCTGGGTTCGAAATTCCGTTGAATACGAATTTAATTTCTCTAAGCTGTATGATAGTATTGCTTGTATATGGGTGTATATATATATATATATATATATATATATATATATATATATATATATATATATATATATATATAAAATTCTGTCATGTCATACATATGTGATGTATCACAAGAAGATAAGTGGTAAAATTAAATATTATTTATTAAAAATCTCTGAATAAAAGATATCGTGTACAGTAAATAGAGCGTTGGACTAGTAATCAAAGGATCACAGGTTCTACACCCACTCAGAACTGAACGGGTCAGCTGTGTCGGTGTGTCCCTGACAATGACAAGTATTTCCAGGACGTGATATAGTTAGTCAACAATGTGCTTTAAAATGCCGTTGAAACCTATAAACAAGCAAGCAAACATTCGCAAGTTGCATGGCTAATCTCTCACAAAACCACGCGAGTCTCGCTCAACGAGACTATATGCCCTATTTTTTTTAAGGATATCTCTACCTACAAGTTGAGTATACCTCACTCTGTTCCGCAGGACCATCTATACAACTAGCTGAAAACTAATGAATGAGGATATAGATCAATGGATCACATTCATGATTGTGTTTAAATCTAAATATTTTTTTAATTTTCGTCCCCTGTCAAAATTATATAGAAACATATTTAAACATAACCTCCCTGGTTATTTCTCTTATTAGTCACGCTCCAATTTTTAACCGATGTAACAAGCGTTTAATATATCGCTTATTAATTAGACGTAATGCTGTTAACAAGTATTGGTACATTTACATGCAAGGTAACAGAGTTGAAAACGTAACGCTAGACCAGAAATTCATGAGTTGCTAGACATTGTTTTGCTATTGGTACCGTCATGAATATAAGAACTAAACTTGATCACGTTATGTTCGCTAGGATTGTTCAACTCCAGTTTGATAGTTTTCTGCACTTACCATCGAAGGTGGATCAAGGTAAAGCGATCTAATTTTTGTATGGAAGTAGGGCTATTCAGACTGGCAAGTTATACATGACAGTGGACTTTTTAGACTGGGAAGTTATACAAATCAGAGGGTCATTCAGACTGTGAAGCTATACATAGCAGAAGTCCATTCAGAATGGGAAGTTATACATGACAGTTGACTTTTTAGACTGGGAAGTTATACAAATCAGAGGGTCATTCAGACTGTGAAGCTATACATAGCAGAAGTCCATTCAGAATGTGAAGTTATACATGACAGTTGACTTTTTAGACTGGGAAGTTGTACAAATCAGAGGGTCATTCAGACTGTGAAGCTATACATAGCAGAAGTCCATTCAGAATGGGAAGTTATACATGACAGTTGACTTTTTAGACTGGGAAGTTATACAAATCAGAGGGTCATTCAGACTGTGAAGCTATACATAGCAGAAGTCCATTCAGAATGGGAAGTTATACATGACAGTGGACTTTTTAGACTGGGAAGTTATATATAGCAGAGGGCCATTCAGACTGGGAAGCTATACATAGCAGAGGGCCATTCAGACTGGAAAGTTATGCATAGCAGATGGCCATTTAGACTTGAAAGTTATACACAGCTGATGGCCATTCAGACTTGGAAATTATACATAACAGAGAGCTATTCAGACTGAAAAGTTATGCATAGCAGAGGATAACAGAGAACTTTTTAGACTAGGAAGTTACGCATAATAGAAGGCTTTTCAGACTGAGAAATTATATATACCATATGGCTTTGCAAATTGGAAAGTTATACATAGCAGACGACTATTTAGACTGAAAAGTTATGCATAGCAGAGGGTATTTCAGACTGGGATGTTGTGCATAGCAGAGAGCTGTTCAGACTGAAAAGTTATACATAGCAGATGGTCATTAAGACTGGGAAGTTATGCATAGCAAAGGACTATTTAAACTGGGAAGTTATGCATAGTAGAGGGTCATTCAGACTGGGAAGTTATACTTAACAGAAGGCATTTCAGACTGGGAAGTTATAATTTACCAGAGGAATTTGCAGACTGGAAAGCTATTCATAATAGAGGACTATTCAGACTGGGAAGTTACGCATAGCAGAGGGTTATTGAGACTATGGAAGTCATATATAACAGAGAACTACTCAGATTGGAAAGTTACGCATAGCGGGACTATTCAGACTAAGAGTTACGCATAACAAGACTATTCAGACTGGGAATTACGCATAACATAGGGCTATTCAGACATGAAAGTTTTACATACCAGAGGGGGCTATTCACGTATAAATTCGCATATATATATATATATATATATATATATATATATATATATATATATATATATATATATATATATATATATATATATATATATATATATATCATTAATTCATTTGCACAGAAATGATGCAACACACACACGCAGAAATGCCATCAGAAAAATGAATTCATCAGAAAGGAGAGGTCTAGGACCAGTTGCACTGGATTGAAATAGCAAACGCTGAATTAATTCGCCATTTCACGCTAATTGAGAGCAGTTTCAATGAAAATGTTGCAAAAGATCAGTTAAAGGGTTTGAGGAAACTGACATTAGGCGAAGGGCTAAACAACTGTATTATATAACAGAATGTAACAATAACTGCTATAGGCAAAGCAATTGCAATGACAATAGCAACAACTGCATTGCAAACAAATTGGGTAAAAGGTGTTGTTTTACCAACTTTGTCCTCACTAACATGCACTGACACCATGTTCCTTCTACTCTTTCAAATCTACCTAACCCCAACGCCCCCAACTCTCGGGGAATCAGTGTTTGACATAAAAAGGCTTAAAGAATTTTGCCCATTATTTGTTTGAGATGGCAAAATGAGACTTCATCACTGTTTGTATTTATTGTTAGTGCGATAAGCTATTTATTCAAGAATAGTGGTCAAATTGCTTCATTACTTCTTAAACACCGTAACACGATGTTTTGTTACTTTTCTGAACATTACTGAGTTTGCAACCCGAAACTAGAAGATTTTGAGGAAATTAACTTATTTTGTAAGATAATCCGTAGCAGCTACAGTAGCTACGAATAACAAAAAAACGACCGTTTCTTTATTCAGTAGTTGATTTTGGGGTGGGACGGTTCTAAAACGCTATGTGTCGCAGTGTCAGACACAACTTGTGTTTCTCTTGTAGAAACTCCGACTGCAGGATCGATCCTAGTCATCACAGCCCTTCTTTTCTATTTAATTGTTATTCACTATGTCATGTTCGTCCTCTACAACTTGCTTTATTTTTGTGTTACTCTTTCAGGTTACTTGTCAGGTTTTTTTTGTATACATCTCTTGGTTCCTTTGGTATTAAAGAGTCACTGAATTTCTGTAAGTATTACTGTAGCTACATATGCTACCCATTTTCATCATTATGTCACTCGGTAACAAAAATATACCGTCACCTCGAACAGCTTAGTACTTTTTTACCTTTAAATCTTTTAGTGTTGATGAAATTATGTCATGTTTTATAAGTGTTGTTGTATGAGCACTACTTATGTAGATTACGTATTATTTAATGTTTGGTTGAACCTAGATATTTTTTATGTCAGGCCATTATCATCCTGCAAGAAAGTCCAACCAGTTTCCTCTTCTTTGACAGTCATGTACCTACTGGACTAGACTTGCCGCCTAATCCATCAGTAGGTAATTCTCTCCAGTCTTCAATAGTACAATTTCCATAATTGTAGTGGCCTAGTGGTCTAAAGCGCTGTCCGTTGCAGATCACTGCCATCTCACCTCTGTCTGCGTGGGTTCGAGTCTAGTATTCGGCGAATGTGGATATGTGAGAAAGCTTGCCAGTAGCTTCTCGTGGGTCGGTGGTTCTTTCCGGTGATTTCCCGGTTTCTTCCTCCACCATTAATACTGGCCGCCATGAATAGCCTATCGTGTGCTGAAAAATGGCGTTAAGCCCAACAACAAACAAACAACAAACAAACATTTGTAAGCAAGTATCACAACAGCTATTATAGGTTCCCCAAAACTCTGGGATATTTTTTTTTCTGGCCCACTATCGACCAGGTACTTTTGTTTGCCATTTATGTATCTCTTACCACGCCATAGAAGAATTTTGAAAATGTTGCAGATCAAATGAATTTATTTCAAATTTCTAGTTTGATTTATATGCATCGTCATCAGGCAGGTTATTTTACGTTTCAGTATTCCTCTCATAGAGAAATAAAAATGAAATTTCTATCCTGATTTGGACAACTCATGTGTGGTCTTAACCAATTATCAATTTTTAAAAAAAAATCTGTCAGATGCTGCAATCCAGGATGTTTAGTTTAGTTTGGGGGTTTTGCCACAATTTCATATCCCACTGTGACCGGAATTCTTTCCATTGATTCTTTCCTTTCAAATTTTAGAGTGAAGTTATCATAATTGTTCAATGGGTTTTTTTTTTAAACAGAATTTTTCTCGTTAAATTCTTTGTGCATGTTAATTTGGTTATGGTAAATAAAACAATTAATTTAAGTTGCAGACTAGTGTATGGTGCTCTACTGATTAGTTTCTTGAACCTAAAGTCCATTTATCTAAGATGAATTCTGCTGTCGTCTGTAAATTAAATCTGCTTTCCCTGTGTAAATACACTGGATCATCATTTTTTTTGTTTTGAATATCCACATGTAAAATTCTTTATTTTTCAATCTAATCTTTTTCATTTCCTCCACCGTAATACCGTATTAATCTTGTTTGTTTCACGCAATTGTATCTCTGGCATCTACATGCCAATCTGTTCGTTCATTTCATCCACCAGCATCACTTTGCAGAATTTGTGACATTTTACAAGGTACAGGGTCTATTATGTCTCCTTAGAAGACGTCATCCGAGATCTGAACATCTTTGGTTAGCTGCTCTGCAGCAAAGTTGAAGTCAGGTTAATGCCCAACAAATGTTGTTGCACTGAATTTTCCCCCTTATTTCAGTTGCTAAATTTAAATTACTAACGGATGTCTGAAAAACAAATTTTTAACATCCGTGTGTTGGCATACTTATGAAGGTGGACTGCTGTTTTTTTTTTTCTACACCAAGTTGGCATATAAAATCACATACCCCTCCAATCATATGATTTTGAATAATTTTACGGAAATGTTTTGTGCGTCTTTATAATTTTACATTATATTCAAGAGAGGCCGAGACCAAGGACTCTAATACAGGCACTCACTTACAATATAAATATGAAACTGCAAACATAAAATGTGTTATGGTGTTGCTAAAATATTATACTTATACCAAATGTAAAGGTATGTTTAATAGGAGAAAATATTAAGGAAATTAGAGTAACTTAATGCATCCCATTTAAAACTGGATGTAGATTATTTATTTTACAAATATATCTTTCTAATAATGCAAAATTATCAATATGCAGTCTAGAAACTAGTTTTTGCTAAGCTAGGTGGTTTAGATCATAGAGTCTTTGTCAAAGAAACAAAAGAGACAAAACAAACTATAAGCACAATCAAGCGTTGAAATTGTAAGGTTTCCGCGACTATTTCAAATAGAACTAAAGCTGTATATATGGACCTCTAGTTAGATCCCAGCTGTGTCAGCTGGTAACCAGTGAGGTGCCCCTGAATGTTGCCGAAATATATATTTTTTTTAATGCATCCGGTCTGGTCCTTCAACGTGTCCATTAGTTTAGATTGAGATTTTGGGGTTGCGCTTCCTGCCAAAACCCTTTTTTCCATTTATGATCATTTGCCAATAGATTTCCTACTGTCCTGTGTTTGCTATATGACTTATGATATACTGTGTGTATGCTTTTTTCTTCATGTAAGGGCGACTTCTAGGTTTTATATTTTAGTTGTCTACTGATTTGAAACATTTCATTGTCAAAAATGAGATTTTTTAACATTTTTTTCTTCTTATAATCTTGTTTTTGTTTTTTTTCGTTTACCTTTTCCCCAGACATTGTGCTGATCTCTATCGTAAATTGGCAGGTTTTGCACTTTTTTATCTTAACAGGGTCCATATTTGCTGAAGAGGTCATTGCTTGTGATTGGCGTTAGCTTTGATCTTGATAGGATATATTGGACAATATTATGTCTGCGGTAGACTATTATTGGCTTTTTCGGGAGGATTAAGTTTACTGTATAAAGATACAATAATGGTCAAATGTTTATAGATTTTACCTACTTTGTGACTACCTGAATAGTTTGGGATAAATTATATCCGATCAACCTTGTCCTTTTCTCATTGCTTTAGTACGTCGTTGCGGTTTGTGCTGCAACGTCTATCAGGTCCATGTCAATTTCTCGGTTCATCAAATGCTCAGATCATACTTCAGGGTTTTCGCAATGTTTCATCATCGCAGCAAATTCTTTGTGTCTTCAGTGTCCTGCTATATGAGATGTTCCCATTCCAATGCTTTGGGTGACAGCTGGATATGTGAGGGTTCTTCTGTTTAACATACGGTCTTTGTAGATGTATGTGTGGTGTTTGTATTCAACTAGTTTAGATGCTGTGTCCAGAAAGAAAACAACGTGATTTGTGTTGGAGACTTTTGCCATTAATTTTATTAACGATAAAGTTAAGTTTGCTTTGATAAGAAGTCATTCAAATTTCTCTTCCATGCTGCCACTTCATTTCTATATCATAGATGAAGAGTGTATGATGGTGTAAATTCACCTATGCTTTTTGCTGATCTTCCAGTCTTCCCATGAAATATTAGCATACAAGTCGACATGCTAATGTACGCTAATACTTTTTTATGGGATGCCCCTAGTATGCAATCTTTTTTATCGGAGGTGGCCCCCTAGCTTCCCCGTGTCACTTCTCTGTAGTGGTTTCCAAATAAATGAATTTAAAGTTGCATTACGAGATATTAATACTCGTACTGAAGAAGTGTATTCTATGAAGTCACATTAAGGTCTTCAAAGTTGTCATATGCCAACTTTAAAATTTACTCGCAAAGAATACGTAATCCGACCAGTCATCTACACAAAATAACGCGGAAGCCTAAAATATGCCCACATTTTTATCAAAGCTGGGAAGGAAAGTAGCAAACATCATCCCATGCCAATGGGATTTTCTTATTACATAAATTATGGAGGATTACAAAGACAACCATACTACGTCTATATTTTTCAAAAGAAATATAATTTGGTAAATGAATATTATTAGACTACATTTAGTTAGCTTAACAAATCTGGGCTAATGAAAATCTTGGAATCTACAATTCTACAATTTTGGTGCATTAATAAATGATGAAATTCAGTCAGACTTGAGGTATATATGCTATAAAAGAAAGAAAATATGTTTTAAATTAATTTTATTTTGCAATATTTTCTTCTCAGAATTATTTTGTAATTTTTCGAACTTCTCTGCGTCTCAAAATAAGGAAAAAATTATAAAAAAAATAGACAAATCCAAAATCTGGAACTTTTTATTACAAATCTTAAATCAGACTGGAACAATTCATTAATTGTGCTGATGTGGGAGTTTTACTTGACGGCAACAAATCCTTCGTCACAATATTTAACAACAGACCCTTCACAACGACTAATTGGACAAATATCAATGCCAACAGACCCTTCACAACGACTAATTGGACAAATATCAATGCCACGCAAGAACCTACAACTACCATTACCAGAGAAATTCCAACCACTACCCCTGAGACATCAACTACAAAAGAAATTATATTGATTAAAAATATTAACTCGTATATCAAGAGTTTGAATCTATTGCGAATATGGGTGACTGTTGTATATTGAGAAGGGATGAATGCCATAATTCTAAGCATATATTTTCTATTAATTTTTCTACGTGTGTTAGATGTACATGCAAGATTGCATTCTTCCATCTGCCAATAGCTTTTCTAAATTTGGCATGAGCTATATTGTGTGCATATTTCAACATTCTACATTTAATTATTCCTTTTTTAAGTTTCCTCTGCATTCTGAGCTCATTTCATTACATAATAATCACCACAAGAGGTTGTCCATAAATAATGCCTGTATTCCTCCTACCCCTCCTCCCCTTGTCCACTTATGTCTTCATGTGACTTACCCCCTCCCCACCTCATCTGCGTACGTCCCCATCTAGCAAGGCTGATATGTAGGCCATGCAATCAACCCCAGTCACTGGAAGCTAGACCTATGTATTACTGCTAACCCATTCATACATATTTTGTGGCACAAATCGTAGAATTTGAAATGAACAAATAATGTATACCTAGGGATGACCCATAAAGGACGTCATCAAAATATACTGGAATGCACGCAGTAGGCCCAAAGCAGCTGTTCATCACAGAATATCATAACAAAAAATACTAGCTTGCGGACGTTCGCAACGTCCTTAACGCTCCAGCTTCCTTGTCCGCATTTGAACCACCCCACCCCACCCATCTTTGCGGATGTCCTTTATGGATGATCCGTAACTGTAAAAATACATAACATTGTAGACGTTACACTGTAGCACTGTGAAGGTTACAAATAAGATGCAAGTTGGAATATTGTAATTAACCCCATGTGTTGTTATAATGGGGAATAACCCCAATGTAGAGCCTTTATATCAATCACTGAGGCGGCAGAACTGTCCTGTGTCCAGCACACTGCAAATACTAAACATGGATTACATAGCCACGAAGCCGCTATTCCACCAACACACATTGGTTAACTTGCGGTATCTCGTGCACGCGGGGGAAAAGAAGGAAGGAAGGAGAGAGAGAGAGAGAGAGAGAGAGAGAGAGAGAGAGAGAGAGAGAGAGAGAGAGAGAGAGAGAGAGAGAGAGAGAGAGAGAGAGAGAGAGAGAGAGAGAGAGAATCGTTCTAAATAACTCAGTCCAACCTGAAGCATGTTACTATTTTCATTCGGTTATCATGGTGCCCTCTGTTGTCATATTGGTTATTAATCTATTGCATCTTGATTCATAAGGACAGTCAACTTGCAACTTTAATTACGCTAATTTGCAACTTTCAAAATGTAAACGGTTTTACCGTTTACCTGTGTAATAATGTGCACTACTAACAGTCTTATAAAACATAATCTGTCTGATAAAAGTTTGATCTGGAAAGACACTATGACAAGTAAAAAAATCGGACGACACGAAATTGCAGCATTGTAATTTCATTCCTAACAAATTCGGTAATATATATATATATATATATATATATATATATATATATATATATATATATATATATATATATATATATATATATATATATATATATAGGCAGATGTAAAGATGCAATCTTGAATTTCCAATTTACATGCATGGAAATACAAACCAGAATAATGGTGAACAGAATATACAGCATATAATTATAACAGAAACTACATGAATGCAATTATGGCAGTAATCCTCCTCCGTAGTTATATGACCCACTACGATCTACACTTAGTACGGGATGCTGTAAATGCATAGAGTACTGCTGACAGTGATTACGGGAGAGAATTAAAGTTTTCACACCTGATAATAACGAATGGAAAATAAAACAAAACGCACCATTTTAACTAGCAAATCGAATATGGTCAAAGTTTTGTACCCATTCTTCTTTTTTAAAACAAAAAAATTATTTATCTCACATATTATGTCAACTTCAGACAAAATGTCTGTGTAACAAAATAATACAAGTTTTACAAAAAGACACTGAAAATGCAATATTTTATATTTTTTTTTATATTTTTGCAGTTTGAATCAAACGAAAACCTTGTCAGAACTAACCAGGCCTTAGAAGAACATCCAAACCTACAACTACTACTACGACTACATTCCAACATTAGTCAAAGTTTTCCGCGGCTATTTCTATTCTTTAGCAGCATGCTTGTAAGTTAATAATTCATGTTGAATGCAGCTGTTTTATGAAGGTATATTCGCCCCCATTCTACCCACCCACCCCGAACAACCCGTATTTTTTACTGATCGTCTAAATCAGCACAAATCTGGGGGAGGGGGCATGATTTAACGGACTACATCTATTACACACTGCATATCTGCTTTGTTGATGTTTTCTTTGCTTTGTTTTTTTTTTTAATCGTTCAATTCAACGGCCTATGGCGAGAATTGCACAGATGTTACGTGTTTATAAACTTTAAGTTTTATTTGTACAAGAAAGTCTGATAACGGCTATAGGAGTTGTGTAGGTAAGGAACCATACAAAATCAGAGCTAATCACTAACTTTGAATTGGCGAACGTTCACCCCCTGGCATGTGCTTAACTCAGGCATCGAACTAATAACTACTGAGTTGTGAAATTGACTTTTTATCGTTGCGCTATCCATACCCCCTTCGTTTTTTGACTGAACCTCAAGATTAATTGACTGATTTGTATCTTATTCTAACCGTTAGCTAATAGGAGAAGGCTGCGTGTTCATGGTCAAGGCAAAATTCCGAGACCAAAAAAGAACAAACATTATTATTCCCCATTTTTCACATGCTGAAACGGAAGTTAATATCTCATAAATGTCATGTGGTTGTTATTGAATCTAAAAACAGATGCTTCATACTTTTGAAAATTACGAATGTCTACAACTTGACCACCAATATTAACCCTAATACATTTTCAGCAAAGGAATGAAAGTAACTTTTATTAGGCATATATCCAATGACTTAAGCAAAAACGAATAAGTTTTTATTTAAATTAAACAAATAATTTATTTCCCTAGAATACAAAAAGAAAATGTAAATAAAAAAGAACTTACGGTATTGCGTATTGAATCAGAAAAAATCATAGAATTGAGGACACTTGTGCATTTGCTATCATTTACATAATAAAGGGGTTGTGTCAAATGCGTTTAGAAATCTTTGAAAGTGCCATTAACTTTTTAAAAGTATATAAAAAATAAATATAAAAATATTTTTTAAAAATTGATTATGGGTAGTTGATTAAGCATTTTTACCAACTTTCAATTACAATAATATAATCTAGTTACTCAATAAAATTTTGTTACAGTGCATTTGCTGTTATTATTCATATGGCCGAAATAGCTAAGCAAATTTTCTACTAGAAAATAAAGTATTGCTTATGACGTCCATTTCTCCCTGTAGAGCTCTCACTTCCTAAAATTCAAGTCTAGTTTGACCCTACACATCTATCTTAATTTCAAATAGCCATTCGAAACATACATATGAACATTCATTTTAATCTTATATGTCAAGGCAAAATTACCTAGAAGAAAATTGTCAATCAAGGGAAAAAAAGAGCAAAAAAAAACCCCATTAATAATCAAAGATGACATAATGAAAATATTAACACAGTGGTTGGCAACCTATGACACACATGTCTCATCATGGCGTGTCAAGAGGTTTTGTGTGACACGCAAAGGGCAGCCAAAAATCTTGATTTTGATTAGTGCTACTCTCTTACTGGTGGCATGCTCAGATTCATTTTGTAATAGGTCTGGAAAAAGTGGCGCTATATAAAATAGTTTGCCAACCCCTCTATTATGCAATTACCAATTGAAATTCCTTTAATTACAAGTTATAACCCATGGAAAACTAATATCTTCTTAATGGTATGGATTTTTCACCAAGTGATAGAACAAGAAATGTTTTGAAAAGAAAAAAAAAATATTAATAGTAGAGGGTTGGGCGTGGGGCTAGCAACTAAACCTTGTAAAACCCCAACTTGCTACAAAAAGGTCAACAGAAGAAAAACCAGAAACTAAAAGCCTGAGAGAGGAAGGGTCTTATTCTGGACCATGTGGGCCGAGAATCCGCACAGAAACATCCAGGATCAAGAAGGAGAAAACAAAAATGAACATCATACAGTGCTACGCTCCAATAAATGATGGCAAAGAAAAAGAGAAAAACCAATTTTATAACAGGCTACAGAACATAAGAAAACTTCCCAGACAAAGACATCAACATATTCATGGGTGATTTCAATGCCAAAATGGAGCTGTCCGATAAGTACGGCAAAACAAAGAGACCCATAAAGGACAAACATGGAAAACCATAGCAAGTACAGAACACCAAATGAATAGATGGGCAGAACATTTTGAAGAACTGTTTAACAGGCCAGCACCACTAAATCCCCCAGAAACCCATCCAGCCAACGCAGATCTCACAAGCTGTGACAACCCCACTAGAGACGAGATCAGAAAAGTCATCACACAGCTAAAGAACGGCAAGGCAGCTGGACCTGATGACATCCGAGCAGAAGCTCTCAGAGGAGAAATAGAGGTTTCAGTATAAATGTTATACCCCCTCTTTGAGAAGATCTGGGAGGAAGAAGAAATATCGACTGATTGAAAGGAGGGATACCTCATCATGATTCCCAAGAAAGGCGTCCTCAGCAATTGCTCCAACTACAGAGAAATCAAACTCCTGTCAGTACCATGGAAAGTCTTCAACCGGGTACTTTGGAGAGGATGAAGAAGGCTGTAGACCCACAGTTACGAGATGAACAAGCAGGCTTTACGACAGAACAGATCGTGTTTGAACCAAACAGCTACTCTTCGCATCATATTCGAGCAATCATTGGAGTGGAATTCTTCGCTCTATATCAACAGTGTCAATTATGAGAAGGTATTTGACATCGTGGACTGTGCCACATTCTGGAAACTTCTTCGCCACAATGGCGTTCCAACCAAGTTGGTGAATATGATCAAGAACACTTACAACGAAATGACCTGCAGAGTCATCCATGCAGGACAGCACACACAAAAAAAGTTTCCAAGTGAGGACTTGCATTAGGCAAGGCTGCTTGGTGTTGCCATTTCTCTTCCTTCTCACCATCGACTGGATTATGAAGACGTCCACCAAAGGGTGGAGAAATGGGATCCAGCGGACATTGTAGAGTCAACTAGAGAACCTGGACTTTGCCGATGACATAACGATCTTGTCCCACAGTCAGTAGCAAATGCAGGACAAGACCGACGCACGCACACACACACATACTGTTGTGTATTTAATTTGCATTGTTGTTAGTTTAAATATTTATTTTTCATTATATGCTATGGATAATTATATTTTGGACGTGACCTTGTCCAAAATCTAGTTCATTTTCTACCTGAATCATTGATTTTAGTATCACAAACATATTTTCTTAATCTGAGTCAAGAAGTGCTGGGTCTACTTGATGTTAACTACATTTTATATTATAATATATTAAAACAGACTTATATTTATAACTAAGATTCAGTTTGTAAACATTAGGAGCTTCCAGAAGGTTATTTTCCATCCATAAGAGGTCAATTCAATATTTTTATTTGTTGGGGTGTAGGATAGAATGTGGCCAAAATTTAATTGCATATCAGCATCAACTGTACAAAAGTTAATTATGTTCTGCAATCTTTTGAGAATCTGTTTTACAGGTTTGTTTCTAATTTCAGCATCATATGCCATATACAAGGATATATCAGGATTATCTGTACAGTTATTAACAGCTTAATGCCAAAATGCTATATATCAAACTAGGGCAATTTATATTCAGCAGTTTATGAGAAGAATTTGTTTTAAAGTATTTTTGTTTTTCTTAACACAAGCCTATTGCAGATCAGCATCATTTATACAAATTTAAATGGACATCATTGGGTCAAATTTAGCTCTCCAGTTTATTGTCTTGATAAGTCATATAATGTTATTCATTTTAATAACATTGACCATATTCGACAGTGAATTGCCCTCGTCCATAAAAAACTGAGAGGTCCTCATGCCAGTATGCATTCTGTCAAATGAACCTTAAAGCCATTTATGTATTCTGTCCAGTTAGGCAATTTTCCATTGGGTGGTTTAGGAAAAGTAGGCATGTGAAGGTTTTTCAGTTTTCTAAGTATGGCAATTCATTCAAACAACTCTTAAAATTCTTCATACCAGATTGCTTTGTGTCAGATTTCTTTTAAAATACTGTTGAGCAGAATGTGAGAATAAGTTCATTTAAAGGTTTTTTCTAATTCTGATAATGGCAGCCATATTTGATGGCTGAGATGCATCATTGGCATAAACTGAAAAGCCCTTTTCACTTGAATGCTTGCTGACAATCTTTTTTTTTTTTTGCCAAAGTCTTGTAGCTTTTAAAAAGTTAATTTAAAAGTTTTCCTATTTATAGTAATGGTTGGCATATTGAGAGTTGACTGCCATCACTGGTACAAATACAAAATCCTTGTATGGCAGTTTTCTTTGTAAATTTTTGCAGCTTTAATAATGGCAGCCGTATGGGTGTTTGTACAAATTTGAAGACCCGTCATGCTTGGATGCTTTCTCCTAAATTTGGTCAATTATGCTGAGTGGTTTTAAAAGCTGTTTAACTGGTTTATATTGGATGAAAACAGGTCCAATGGTTTTAAAACACCTGTTTAAGATGTATGGGACATAACAGACACAGGACAATACCACAGGCTCACTTCACCTTATAGCCAGGTGAGATAAAATTTGTACAAAGCAAATGACCAAGTTTTTACTCACAATTCAACTTAAGCTAACAAAAACTATAATTCCTTTACTTTGTACATGTTTTCAATTATATAGGCAATCATGGTGCTGCAAACAGACTATACTGTACTGCTGTTTTTCTATACAATGCATTCAAAATGTTATAAAACTTTTTACCTTTCATGTTGTACAAGAGCATATTAACTTTATTAGTTTATTTGGAAGTTTTTCTATTTACAGATTTGCTTACCTGTACATTTTTTCAGCATAACATTTATTTGTCATTAGAAAGGCATGACTATGCTGATGTGCCATCAAACCATTTGTACAAAAATCATATCTTTAGGTGTTTCTGAACAGAGGTTAATTTGTAGCAAAAGTATCTTTGAGGTACCACTGAAATGTGGCTGCTTAAGGGAGATGATTGCTTCACAAAGATTAAATTTAAGGCAAGTTTCACTGCACATACATATATACTCTGCTGCATTAAGCGTTTCCAATGAGTAATATATTGGAAAAAGGAAACTGAACAATTGCTTCAATTATAAATAACCTATTCTTAATCTGTCTAAAGGTTTTCCATCTAAAACTTATCACAAAGAAAATGAGTTACCTTATCTTTTGCACAGGTGATGGATGTAAACTTGAAACTTAAAATGGATAAATATTATGAATACATGTTTTTGGAAGTTTCACACTTAACCCTTGGTTTCTTAATGGTCTTGGCATTTAGCTGTCATTTTGATATGGAGAAAGTTTCCTCTCAACAAGCCATCACACCTTTTATGAGTCAGAATTCTAAGACATCAAGATACAGAGAATGTCAAAGTGTTTTCATCTGACCTGGCAATGTTACAGTTGCCTCAAGTGACTGATATCTACATGACTGAATCTTTACTGATACAACATCAATTCAAATGGTATATGGGGGCCCAGAGTGGCCTAGTAGTCTAAAGCTTCTCATGGGTCGGTGGTTCTTTCCGGGGTTTTCCTGGGTTCTTCCTCCACCAATAATACTGGCTGCCATGTAAAGCCTATCTTGTGCTGAAAAATGGCATTAAACCGTATAATATCAACATCAAATGGTATATGCCAGCAGATATTTCTGTAAGTATGTATTTACGTTTTACAATACAAATATTCCCAAATTACAATCAAGACGAGCATTTTAAGCATCTTAGCCAATTCACACCAACTTTCAAACATTGCAGGCTGCTGTTAATATAATGTTGAGAAAACAGCTGACTGGTCAAAATCCAGCTAAGGTGTGGACCTAGATATGTGCCAATCAGCAACTTTTTTTTATTGCACCCATATGTAATTATCTAGAATGGAGTTTTAACCAAAACATTTAAGTTTGTTCAAAAGTTGAGAGTCTTTGAAAAGGATGAAATTTTTTCAAATGTATGTTAATGACATTTTTCTTGTAAAAAGTAATTTGGTGTGACAATGTGTTAATAAAGCTGCATGGTCCTAATCATATTGGTGATTTGTGTAAATGTAGCAAGGTCTGATGAGACAAAAAGCATACAATTTTGATAAGAACTGTCTCTTAACTTCTCCCATATCTTACTATTAAAGTTATCTGACAGCTAGTTTAATTGGAAATTATGACTCCTATATTATTTTTTACAGTGTAAATGTCAAATACCACTAACAAATAAAAGTCTATGTGTGCAACTGCCTTTTCTCAAGATACAAACCTTTTATCTCATTATATGTTTAGCAAAGGAGCTCTGTATTTGCATGTTTTAACCCATTTTAGAAGCAATTTTGACCTGGTACCTGTGGTTAATTAGCAAAAGTGTATGCAGTGTGAGGGAAGTGTAATGAGTTGTCAAATTTAAGACTTTGCAGGGCTTTCAGTGAGGAAAAAATACAAAAATATGTATTTTAATTAGTTTTGATAATGTTAAATGGAGACTGTCCAGTAACCATGGAGACAGTCCAGTAACCATGGAGACTTCAGTAACCATGGAGACTGTTCAGTAACTAGCTCAAGATGGTGCTTAAGAATTTTGCAACAGCAAATGCAACCTTATCTCCATTTCTGAAACTTCTTTATACCAGGACTTAAGTCACTGAATTTATATTGAAAAATGATAGAATGAGAGATTTAATAACTAAGATGGTAATTTGGAGACAAGTCTGCAATGTTATTAAAACTGATTGTTGCTTCTTGATCAAGCCTAATTTACACCCCAGAAGAGGGAATGAAATATTATTTCCAATCATACATGGGTTAAGTATCTGGTCCTAAAGATATAAAATAAAATATATGATAATGAAAATATAATGAAACTAAAAAATATGATCTTAAAATAAATCAATTTTGCCAAGTTGATGTTTAGAAATATTGATGAGCAGATAATTCTAAACCGATAAAGTCACCATCAAGTGACAAGAAGTGGACTGTAAAGAGAATGCATAATTTGCAAGTTTTAAATCTGTGCTCACAACAGTTAGAGCATACAAAGAAAAATCCCAATGAAAAGTTAAATTTTGATTGCTATATACTTACAAAAATGTTTCAATCAATGTTGTTCACCTTTACAGATAATATTCCTGTATCAGATTTTGATCAAGAATGAGAAATGCATCTGATGCAATGCCATGAAATAAGGACAAGTTAACACTTGGCTAAAGATTTTATGACTCAATATAATGAATCATGTCTTCACTGTTGTCAACTGCTGCAGAGAATCTTCAAGTCAAACCATGTGCATTTTAATGAAAGTTGAAATGAAATTCCAGCCTGTGTAGTCTTATTCAATGTGCAGTAAACTGAAATTCCAGCCACTGTAGTCCTACTGAAATTGCTTCTGAATTTGAATAGCTTTTACGCTACTGATCACTTCATTCTACAAAATGCTCACATTTACAAAATTTTTGTCTTCCATTTCCATTAGCTCAAGTCTTTTATTATCAAGTTTTGACAGTGATTCTCTTAGCTGGTGCAAGGATTTGTAAAAGGCAGACCAACTCTTTTTGGACATGACAACATTCACAAGAGTGATGTCATGAAGACTCAGGACTTCAACCACATCAAGGATACCATCCTGAAGTTGCAGGTGTAAGAGGTTTAGTGTTCGCAGCATACGACACTTTGAAATACTGCTGCAAAAGAGGGCACTGCCTTCTCTAGATATCAATACACTGTCAAAGTAAAGGATAACAATGTTTCTCAAACGATTCAAGTCTATAGGACTATGTATTAAATCCTGTCCAACTATATGTATGGAATATAGGCTTGTTCCATTTCTAAAGTTCCGAAAAAGTTGTTCTTCACACAGTTGACTCATTGTCACATTTAACAACTCCAGGACTGTCAGGTGAACGAAGTTACCAAGTGGCAGTATGCCATTATGAAGATTAACATTACGAATTACAAGTGTCTCAATTCCTGAACAGAAAACAATATTTGTGCAGATGGATCTGGCACATGCTGGAGACACTGTCACCTGAATCAGCTTGAAGTCCACAAGGTTGACCATTGGTGAGACATTAAGAACGGATTCTCCTAGATCAATGTAAGCAAGGACCAAACTTTTTAAATATGGACAGCGTGCTGGGAATCTGCACAGCTGTTCTGTGCTCTCTCGGGACAGAGTAAATGACTGCAGGTGAAGATTGTTCATATTTGGGGAGTTTCTCAAATCAATCAAAGCATCTCCAAGACTGATATTACTGAGACAAAGATTCGTCAAGCTACTGGAGGATATATCGAACAAGTGATGATGTCCAGGAAACATTATGTCAATCTTATCCAGATTTAAAGTCTTAACCTTTTCAAAATTTTGTATTCCAGAAAGTAGTAAATTGAAACTTGAATCGTCCTCTGCGTAAAGATCATGTAACTGGAATTTTAGACTTTTGATCCCTGCTTCTTTCACACAATTTACATACATCCTGTTCAAACATTCAACCATAGTCCGATTCTTTTCTTCACAATTTGGAAATCTGTATGGGTGAAGATCTTCATCCATTGAACAAGCAGTGTATACCTGCTCTAACACCTTTTCACAGAACGAAGGATACACACTAGCAAGTAAAGGAATAAATCCTTGATAACGAAGTACATCCTTAGCATTTTTCAGCTGATCCAAATACAACTGCTGAGTTAAATGTCTACCAGAAGAAAGGCGAATAGCTGCCAGAAACTCATACATTGATCTATGTGGAAAGCTGATCCATACCTTCCTTGTTAGAACTGAAAAAGATTCGGCTAAGGCCAGGATCCCAAGTTCACAAGCTAACTGAAGCTTTTCCTTGCCATCTTTACCAAGTTCTTTGACTAGAGTATCCAGTTCAAATTCTAGATAATGTGGGCACTGATCATTTACCAAAAATTTTATGGCAATATCAGAAAGGGACAGCAGATAACCCTCTCCATACATTTTGACCAGTGCACAATTCTTCACTTGTGAAGGAAGAACCACATTTTCTTCTTCCAATGGCCAGAATCTTGAATTTCCATTTTTCTTGTTTCCAACATGTTTCAAATGATGCCTGTGCACAAGGAAGTCCAAAATAGCTATTAAAAGCTCCTCTGATCGTTTTGGAAACCCTTTGTTGGTATACCAGTAATGAACAAGAAACAGAAGAAAAAGAGGTATATGTATGAAATTGAAAGCATACATGTTTTCATGTACTGCAGCTTCAAATTTTAATACAGCATCTCCATCAGAAAACAGTTTTTCTAATACAAGTCTGGCAAATTTCATATTATTTCCCTTTGCAAATCCCTCAAGCTCTAGCCAAACATCAACATTACTAATCGGATTTAAATGAAGCTGTGATATCTTCCAGGATCTGGCTGTAATGATAAATGTTGAAAGAGGCAGTATCTGACGTCTGAGTGTCTTTGCCACTGCACTTGGTGTTTCAAAATGAGCATCTAAGCTATCTATGATAAATAAAGTATACTGATCATATTCATTAACGAGGCGTTCAAAACGCTGCCTGGAAATATAGGGCCAGACACCTTGCAGCTGATGCCATGCTAAATCCATCAAACTTGATTGAGTTGTCCCAACAAGGTCAAAATAAATCAGAATATGAAAGTTGCTGAATATCTCTTCATCTATTCCATCCAGTGGAGATCCGATGGCTGCCTCTTTATCAGAATTTTCTTGATTTTTGGAAAGGGCTTCATGAACATTACACCAAACTTGAGTAATATGCTTACAAAAAAGTGTTTTTCCTCGTCCCACTTCAGCCTGCAGTAATATTCTTCTTGGCGTTTCCTTGCCAATAAAAAGTTTCCTGAAACTTTGAAACTTCATTCTCGATGGCTTGACCCCATTAAATCGGGCTCCATATGGTCGTCTGTCTTCTGGTTCTATTTCAATATACTGATCAAAATAGCCAATGCCAAGTGGTATTCCCTCTCCTTCATTGTTAGGCAACAGGGAAAATTTATCTTTAACCCTGTAACATTCTATCAAGGCTGCCTTCAACTTTTGTAAGTCTGAAATTAAACACAATACATATAAAATGTTGAAATGTACAGACTGTACTATGAAATGGCACGTCTCGCATCAAATACTTAAACAAAATTAAATACTCCGATTCCCTTTGGCAAATCAATCTTGGGAAAATAACATTTTCTGCAGCTATGCATGTTGGTTGGTTGCCTGTTGCTTACAGACAAAATGAACCATCAAAGACTATTTTTTGCAGAGGCAATCAGAGTTACATGCCTTGCACAGAGACACACCTGGAAGGCTAACCCAGGCCAAAGTAACACCTGGACAGTAGTCAACCAAGGTTCATAAAGCACGTATCTTAATGCATCATTCAATGACCTTTACAAATACATGCATTCTTGATACCTCAACTTGTTTTATAATAGCACAAACATGCTTATTTTAAGTCCCTGATCAAAACAACAACATTAAAAAAAGGAGTTTTCGAAAGGGGCTGATACTCTACTAGATGAAATGAATTTCTAGGTTTTCAAGACCAGACCATTTCCTCCTTGTAAGCACTAAGTGTTAAACCATCTCTGTTCTTTATCAGCAATAATACAATTAGCACAGTTAGTTGCTATAGTGGATTGCATGTCAGTCACTGACAGCTTGCTACCATTGTCATTTAGGCCAAGCTAGACATGATAAGTCTATTGGTGGAAACCTGATGTTTATATGACTTTCTATTCTTGAAGGATAATGATATCATTTTCAAGATGAGTGCCACTGCGGCCATACATAATATCAGACTACTAGCATTTCTATTTAGCACCATATATACATCATAAGAAGTCTTCTGGAGCAAGCATATTGTTGATATGACCAGAAATAGTGATTTTCACAATGGCCATTGTTACAGCTATGTTACAAGTTAGATTAGCAATATTTTCATTTATTGGTTTAAATCATCCCTGAAACCTGACACTGATAAGAGTTCTGAAAATACCATGTGAAAACAATAGTCCCTTTAAGCGACTGATATTCTACTCTATTGGAACACAATTTCCTGCTGGGTTTCCTAGACAATATCATTCCTTCTTTTTAATTTCAGAGCATTGAAATCATCTGATATTTTTGAGCAATAACAATCTTTTCAAACTTGATCTCAGACTGGCACCATTTCCATTCAGAACACAATACAAATAGTTTTAGTGAACAACTGATGTTGATAGGACTAATTATTTAAAAGAAGTTGATTTTCAAGATGGTAGCAGTGATAGTTATACTGGATATCCTAGTGTTACCATTTTCATTTAGGCCTAATTAGACTTAGATGAGAATATTTCATGGCATTTCTTTAAGTAATTAGATCTTCAAGTAATTAGAAGGTATAGTGATAGCAAACTTGTACTAAGAGAGAGACAAATGGCCATTCTATGAGATCTTCTCACCTACCACTAATGAGGCAAACAACCACCCAAGTAGAGTAAGTGATATTAAAGTAGGACTGGGTTTCCATTCTCTTTTCTACATCCAGTTCTAATATAAGAATGATAACTCCTGGAGAGCCTAATCTGTGTACACCATAAAAGGGAAATAATCTCTCACTGAAAAAGTTAACAAATCCTCTGATGCTGTAATTCAAACTTGAGAAAAGAAAACCTATGCTGTTAACAGTTGTGTGCTCAGGTCTTTATTGTAGCCTTGTTATTTAAACAGGTAAATATAAATATGGTAATTCATGTATTCTTTTAGACAGGTAATATACAGATGGTATTCCATCTCACCTTTCAGCAGGTAAATATAAAGATGGGATTACACCTGTACTTTTAGTTGTTGTAGGGTTAAGACCATTTTTCAGCACAAGATAGGCCATACATAACAGCCGGTATAAATGATGGAGGAAGAACCTGGGAAAACCCAGGAAAGAACCACCAACCCATGAGAAGCTATTAGCAAGTTTTCTCACATACCCACATTGGCTGAAACCAAGACTCAAACCCACACAGAAGTTAGATGGCAGTGATCCATAAGAGTGACCACTCTGCCACTCAGGGCCCCATGTGTACTTTTAGACAGGTAAATATAAAGAAGACATTCTGTCTGTACCATAGATAGGTATATATAAATATGGGATTTCATGTGTTCTTTTAGATAGGTAATATATAGACAATATCCCATCCAACCTTTTCATCATGTAAATATAAAGATAAGATTACACTTGCACTTTTAGACAAGTAAATATAAATATGGCATATCATCTGCTCTTTTAGACAGGTAAACATAAAATTGGGATTCCATCTGTGATTTTACATAGGTTAATATAGATACAGGCTTACGTTTGTCCTTTTAGACATGTAAATATAGATATGGAATTATATCTGTCCTTTTAGACAGGTAAATGTTGATATTATGATTCAGCTAGTTTATTTCAGCCTGTTGCAGATGCTAAAAAGATTTTTATTGATATAGAAATGGATGAGCTATGACATCTGTGTTTCATGTAAATTTATGTAAGCAGAAAATTACATCCTGGATATTTCATTGTTATAGTAGTAGTCATAGACTATTAAGCAAATTTAGAAAATTATTTAAAAGAAAATGTGTTTCAGAACTCTCAGTTGGGGTTGTGAGCAACTGCAATAAGTGTTATATCACTGAAAGTGTGGCTAAGCAAGAAAAAGTGTTCTGCGGCCAGGTTTCTGCACAGCTTCTTTGTCATCCAGTCAGATCTTTGAAGGTTGATCCTTTTGTGAAGCATTTCAGTTTCTCTGACATACTGAAGGCTACAGATCTTACATGTGATGAGATAAATTACATTCTCTGTTTTACACATTTTGTTTGGGCTATGTATGTTTAGTTTTTCTCTGGTGCTAGAAAATTTCTTGGTATCTATCATATGTTGACAGGTTTTGCACCTTTTATCGCCACAGGGGCAAGATTGACTAGGGTGGTTTTGATTAGTGAGTGGCATTAGCTTTGCCCTGACTAGGATGTCCTTGAGGTTTTTTTGATTTCCAGTTGGCTACTAGAGGTTTGTTTGGGAGAATTAACTTTATTACATCCAATGATTCCATGATGGGCCAGCATTTCCCAATGATGTTGCCTACTTTGGGTTTATCTGGATTATAGGTCGAGATAAATAGTATTCTATCAGCCTTTTCCTTCTCTCCGTCTTTTAGTAGGTCATTGCAATTTGTTTGTTTGGCCCTTTGGGTTGTCTCAGCACTCAGGTCTTTATTGCAGCCTCGGTATATTAAATATTTCAATAGTTCTTCAGATCTTTTTAGGACTGTTTAATTGTCGGAGCAAATTCTGCATATCTTCAGTGCCTGGCTATATGGAATGTTCCTAATGCATGTTTTGGATGACAGCTGGTTGGGAAGAGATACTGGTGTTTGTCGGTTGGTTTTGAGTAGATGTTTATATGGATTTTGTTTTCTACCAGTCTGGTTGTTGTGTCTAGGAAAACTTGGTCTGAGACTTCAGCCGTGAATTTTATTGAATGATGGAAGTTCTTTGCCTTTAATATGAAATTATCAAAGTTTCTCTTTCATGTTGCCACTTCATTTCTTATCATGATAAAGCCTAACAACTGGTATGGTGTATGTTCAACCAATGCTAAAAGATGACCCTCCAGTTTTCACATAAAAACAATAGCATATGAAGGGACCATTTTTGTACCCATTGTGGTTCCATTGATTTGGAGTTAAGTTTTCTTCATTAAATTCAAAGTTGGAGTAGTTAGTGTGCATGTGTGGATTGTCTGCAGTTCTTGTTTCCCATGCTTCTCTACACGCCTTTATCCCTTTGTTGTGTGGTATGTTAGTACACAAAGATGTGACATCTGAGGAAACAAGCAATGTATCTGGAAGTAATGGTTCGCTTGCTTTGCTGTTTATGAGGTAATCTGTATGATGGTAATTTGTAGACATGTGGTTTCATAAAATGATCCAAATATTCCGAGATTATATATCTTCCCAGGTTTCCTTGTTTGTGGATTTTAGAAAGAAGATAAAATGTACCAGCCCTTGGGTTTCTTGGGCTTAAGTAGTTTCTCATTGACTGATCTATGTGCCCATTTTGGTACACCTTGTCAATAATATTCATGATTGTTTTTGCTTAATCCAGTCTTGGATCATCGTCTAGTTTTTGGTAGAACCTAGAGTCACTTATTTGTCTATTTACTTCAGTCTTTCCTATTCATTATGACCACAGCAGAACCTCTATCTGTAGGCTTAATTATGATGCCTTTTGTGCTTTTCAGTGAGTGTTGGATGTCTGTTTCTTCTTTTGTCAAATTAGAGTATCTGTTAGTATGGTTGTTGTGCTTGTAAGTGTCATTTGCAACTGATTTAATAAAGGCTTCTAGATCTGGAATTGAACTTTTGATGGGATCCAATTACTTTACTTTTTGAATATAGGTTTGTCACAGCTTATATTTTTCTCCAAATTATTTATCGGCTGCAAGGCAAAATGGACCTCGAGTCTTAGTCAGCAGCTCAGCTTTTCAGTAACCTTTTTCAGCTTACCTCTGTCATATATCTTTGGATGGGACTGCAACTCAAACCCTTTAATAAAAGTTTTATTTCTGCCTCCGTAAGACTACCAGGCAAAGTGGATGATTAAGTTGCTGAAAATTATAAACTTGGCCTTCTTCTGTTAGGAATGCGAAAATGACTTCGCCCTGTGATTTTTTTAAGCAGTATATTGACAAATACATTTTGACATGCCCCCTCGCTTTAGGCAGGTGTGATATAGCTAAAGGTATTCTTCAAGCCATCAATAGCTAGGCGTAGATTTTATATCAATTAGCTAACAAATAAATTCTTGCACATTCACCGGAATGTGTTTTGATAACTGACTGACCATTAATCATTTCCCGAGTTGGCAACAAGGCCCCTATCATTACCCGATTTGCGCATGTTATCTTTTGATGATAAAAAAAAATATATTTTATATTTGTGTTTCGAAATTTTAACAATAGTATGTATGTAGCAGTTTGTGTTATAAGAAGAAAATTGGTGATCTGGGTATTTTAACTGCCTCTTGTACACTATTTCATCATAAAATTAGTTTTAAACTCGAGGTGTGCCAATAACGGGGGAAAAATGGTAGTCATTGCTATGTCTTGGAAGTACCATTGTCCTATCACATTAATACTCACCAGGGAGTGATAGCACTTAAACAAAAACATGTGTTATTTCTTATTGTAGGACTAGGAAGCAGGGTTGACACTACTAGCCCATCCCAGTACATAGAGAATGTACCAGTTTATTAGATGTCTGTTTTCGTAAATCATCGAGCTAATACAAACAGACAAATATACATTTCACAGAAAGCAAAGTCATGGTTTTATGTTCTTTAAGATTTAACTTTAAAATGCAATTATATAGGTCAGAAATGTACGAGACTGGAATTTGCGAGAAAAGTTGTAACGTTGAAACCTGCTTTCTGACTGGACTCGTATATGTGAAAATACAGAAAAAAATTGCAAAGCAGATAACATTTAAACAATGCCTACAGTTAATATAAGTACATAGACAAATAAATAAATCTGAAATTTGCAATCCTATCATAGACTTTTGTAATGAAGCTATATAAAGTAACAGGTTTATATGTACTTTTGTATCTGAATCAAGTATACAGTAATGATCTTTAATTCTGGTTCGTTTCTAATTCCAGTTTTATGGCATCTTCTGTTAAATATAACTCCAGATGATATTTCTCTCAAAGAACAGATACAAAATTCATCAATACTCAGGGTTGATCATATCTAATAGACCATCATCCTGGACAAGGGCTAATAAAATTTTCCAAACTCCAAGTCTGGAACAAATGCAATTTTTATATTTGAAAACAAAATGGGCAAGTGCTAATTTTTATACCTTGAATCTCTTTATCTATCTTTATCTGATCATTCATGCCTCCAAGCCTTCTGAAAGTTATGTTCTAACCTCTCTTTTGTTTATTCATTTACATTCTGTGATGCTATAAAAATCGGTCATTGACAACTGTATGTTTGTGTGAGATCTATTAATGCTTCACTGCATATTGAGCTAAGCAACCAATTTATCAGCCATTAAAATTCTTCAAGCTTAAAACCAATCTGGTATGACAAGTAGTGTTTTAAAGGACCTTGTTTTTACTCGACCCAGGTACACATCAGCATATCACCATTTGATTTCAGTCCATGAAATTATTGACAGGCACTTTACAGACAAAAGCAATTATTTCCTTTTAAATATGAATTCATTGTATGCAAGGAATCAAGGTTGTGGAGTAGAGTACACATATAAAAGTATTGTTTGAAATTCATAATGAATAAATATGATATATGTCTATCAATGGATTTGGGAAATGTGAGCAATAATAAATGAACCAAAAGCCTAATACAAATTTTCTTAACTGTTACCTTGACTACAAGGAAAAAGGGGCAAATAAACAAATAGTCTTGACTTCATAAAGAATCTTGTCAAATATACTCAGAATCTATAAAGGCATTTAGGAAAAAACTTTAACAAAAACCTTAGCTATAAGGTGATGAATCGGCCACCACCGTAACTGTCAAAAAAGCAACTGCTGTGTCTCAATTTCCACTAATGCTTTAAAAATGTATCAATACGTCCATTGCCCTAAATTAAAATACAATATTTCATATTTAATGTCTGGAAAAAAACTGCAAACAGATATATTTTCCAGTAGAAACTTATGTCTTGTATTATTTTTACACATCGATTCAAGATATATACTAAGTATTCAAATCAGCAGCTCAAAGCATTGGTCAGCATTTTAGAATGTGACAATATCAATTCAGTCCTCGAATAAATAATGCTTGGAACATTGATGGAAAAAGGTCCTGAAATTTACATTTTCCTTTTCTTTCCATGTAAAAGCTACATGCAATTTTACCTGCCCAACAACCAGTCTTAGATATCAAAGCATTGTCAATATTTTTTATGATACACCACAGTTTGAATGTCCCAAATCACATATACTGAAATATGTGCTACTTAGGCACAAATTACATTATCATGCATTTACCCTTTGCATCCTTAGAATATTCACGTCTTCGGTACCAACTATGCTCTTCCTCTTCCTCTGAAGACATGTCTATAGAGAAAAGAAATATTTAAATTTTATGCATGTGGATGTGTAGTTGGGGGGGGTAAACTAATTTAAATTTGCAATACTTATTTATCGCTATCTGGTACCTTTCACATTTCTGTAGAAAAACCTTGTCAGTTTGAAGAAAAGACAGCTCCAACATAGTGGAGAATTGTCCACAAGACACAGTCCACTCATGCATCTCACATAGCCAACTAGAGAACAATTGTCTTTTTAACAGACAACATATTGGGGCATGGGAGGAGGGCATTCAGTAATACTGACAGATAAGTAAATGCTTTTTGACAGCAGCAATAACTTATTCATTACTACTGTGTATGTGAATATGTCAGTAGGCTGATCTAATAAACTGATCAAATACATAGAAAATTGGAATGTGCTTATCATTAAATAGAGAAATCTACTTACAGTTGTGCTGCAACCATTGGTCCCATACCAAAAGTGCCTGCACTCTGTTGTGCTAACAAGTAGAGGTAGAAGGCAGAGGAAATATGTAATAATCAAAATGCAGTCTTCATGGCATTCTCAAGTGAAAAATTAGCTAGATAGACCCAGTTTGTACCTCTTAGACATTTAGACTTGTAAACGAAAGATTTTATTTGGTAAGTGGCTGACTTGCTTGTGTGATTGTGGATACAATCCATTATGAGAGAGAGAGTGAAGGCAGAAATATCAATGGAGACCATAAGAGGAAAGAAAAGATGATTTTCCGCCTTTGTTTCCCTTGTATGATACAAATGCTGTGCCCTAACTTTGCATAAATACATATCTTGATCACCTCCTGCACAGACTTACTTAGTCAGGGAATATCTATAGTACTGGAGATTACCAAAGGTAACAGATTTTTTGCAAAAATATTACAGCTGACAAATGAGAAAAACTGACTCATAATTTTTATTAAACCTGAGACAATATCAAGAGACAATGAATGAACATCACTGGGTCCTCTCACAGCATGAGTAAAAATAATCTTGAATGTGAGGACCTCAAAGAAAGCCTCACTTGATGGTTCATATGGATCTTAGTAAAAGACCACAAAACAAGACAAATTTCATCTGTGTGCAAGACTGGGAAACAGGTTCAATGGCTTAAAATACTCAATGAGATCTTCAAGATGTAAATCCACACCAACTAATTAGCCATGAGAATATAAAATTGTTGAAATGGCAACTCGATAATTCTTGATAGCTGATAATGAACATTTTTGGTTCTTAAAAAGGAACAAAAGGAAAATAGCAATGTAGATCAAGGAGTGGACAGAATGGATCATAATATTTCCAACTGCATTAACAAAAACATTCTCCACCTGGCATCAGATATCTTGGATGACAAAGCTCTCCTGTCCTGAAAGACACAAATGGTAACCTGGCCAGAAAACTTGTTGTGATCAACAGATCACTAGAGATTAGCCAAGTGTAAAGGCGGAGAATGTGTGGGATGTTGTGCAGAAAGGAATCCCTTGTGTTGCAACAGAACTTCCATTCTGTGAGGTTGAGGCTTGGGTTTGTCAACTAACAGGTCAAGAAGATTGCTGAACCACAAAGCAGTTGGCACAGACACAGGAGCAGGAAGACAAAAGTGTGAGAATGGAAAATGGATGATATGCACGTTATATCAATAACTGCTTAAATGGGATTCAGTTTTCTTTCTGATTTTATTTTAATTGGGTTTTTCATTATTTTTTAATTGTATATTTACACAAATACACATCATATCTAAGGCTCTGTTATAATGAACCACTTTCTGTCATCACCACTGATACAGCATCAATATATTTGATGTAAAATTACATCTATACAATTAAATAATTTCTTAACATGTTCTGTTCACGCTTACATCTTTTTCAAGTCAAAAGTAATGCATTGAATGAAATGATTCCATTGTCATTTTTGCCATTTCAGGTTCCAGGTGGCACATCAACAGGTAGACCTGCTGTACCATTTGACATAGCCAAGTCAGTTGTTGTTCTTGTTATAGAGTTTAACACCATTTTTCAACAAAAGATAAGCTATACATGGTGGCCAGTATTAATGGTGGAGGAAGAACACTGAAACACCGGGAAGAACCACTGACCCACGAGAAGCTACTGGCAGGCTTTCTCAAAGCCAAAACAAAATCTGATCAACATTTATGGCATCAACATCAATACTGCCTCTGCTATTTGTGAAGAGAAACTGATGATTCATCTGTGCATATTTTGCAGATGATGCTGAAATGGTATTTAGCATTTAATGTAGTGAGGTACGCTAATTACCCATACCATGCTCAACTGTCATTACTACTTAAATTAAAAACAGTTCTACAACTCATATGCAGAACATTCAATGATATGAACATGCATGTCTCCCCTCAGTAATCCCACTGGCCCCCGCCCAGGGGGTGGTACCTCCCACAATCGGCTCCACTGATATAGAACATTCTGTGATATGAACATGCATGTCCCCCTCGGTAATCCCACCGCCCCTCTCCCAGAGGGTGGTACCGCCCACAATGGGCATCACTGATATAGAACATTCTATGACATGACATGAACATGCAAGGTAAAGCTGATATGTTCAAAGATACCAAAATATTGTAACCAAACACAATATAATTATCACACAACTCTACTATTAGGTAATGATGCAACTTTATGTCATTCATTTAGTTTTTAAACATGATTTGATCATATTATCCTCCAGAATTTTTGCCTGAATTATTGACAGATGCTATTACTAAAAATAATATAAAGTTCGTAGAAAAGTTTATAGCAAAGTTAATTGTAAAGTGGACTGCTTCCTTTGATGGTTTCATCTGATCCAAACCATTGTGTATGTGTTTAATAGAGAAACTAAAGGAAAAATCCAAATGGATCTATGTCAGTGATTCTTTATCTGACAATATGGAATCGCATAGCTGTTAATGAGTCATCCAACATTAGTGAGATGTATAATCACAAGAATGAACAGTAACTATAGTCAGTCTCACATAAATAACCCACACATTGACAATTGGCAGCACCATAACTGGTATAAATAGCAATGATTTAATACACAATGACACTCAGTAATAAGTATGGAAACAAAAAGTCACACAGTAATAAGGTATGACAGCACCATAACTGGTATAAATAGCAATGATTTAATACACAATGACACTCAGTAATAAGTATGGAAACAAAAAGTCACACAGTGATAAGGTATGACAGCACCATAACTGGTATAAATAGCAATGATTTAATACACAATGACACTCAGTAATAAGTATGGAAACAAAAAGTCACACAGTGATAAGGTATACATTCATACAAATGCAAATAGTACATTATATAGTGTGCATCACACGAGTAAGGAAAGATGTCACATAGCAATGATATATCACACAGTACATACAAACTGAGTGTGTGTGATTTGTGTGTGATTTGGATTTTTAACATAGCTTTAACAATTTTTCAGTCATACTGCTACAATGTCTGCAGTGTGGCAGTTTATAGTGATGTCTAGCACTGGGGCATCATGCTAAAGACATGTAGCATGATGTCCCACCCAGTCACAATATCCTGACTCTAGGCCGACCAGTCCTAATGCTAACTTCTTAATGCTGAGCATCAAGCGAGGCAGTTGTTTGGACAGCACCAAGAAATATGCAGCAAGTTAATAATATATACAGAATTTTAAAAAAATGTAATATTGATGATAATACAGAAAATACTGCAAACCTTATATCAGTAATTGAAAATATGGCAAACCAGAATTACCCTTTCATTAAATCCATAATACGAACATCTGGCAGAACACTCAGTCTAGTCAGGAACATATGACTGATAGAAAGAATTTCTGTTGCACTGGGCAAAAACTTTTAATGTGTGCGATATGCATTTGAAAGTTACCTCATACAAACAAGTGAAAACGACAAAAAATAACTGGTGAATAACCTTTATTTATAGAACCTATTTGCATTCATGATAATAGTAACTTTGAGGCCATTTCTCAGTTCTTCCTGAATCTAAAAATTAAACTGATTGAATTTATACTGTACCAATGATGGAAAAAAACTATGGCAAAAGCCATTAAGCTAGTATTATCTGATACAATGCATGTTTAATGTTCTTGGCATCTGCACCAAAACTCAACACAAACCAAAGACTGATGATGCCATAGATAAAAAGACAGTGGCTTATAATAAATATGGTATTTGGAGACAACAGACTAATTAATGGAGACAATAGTCTGTTTTGATGTCATGTCATGTCAGAAAACATCATGAGTCTCATTTCAAAAGTATCAGAGATATTTATCCATTAATCTGATCACATTTTAAATTTGAGAGAGTCAACAAAGGAGCATGTCAGAAGAATAATACTACCATGGACAAACAAGGAACAACAATCTAATACATTACCTTACCTATAGATGAAACCGTCAATATATAATTCATAGATATAAGCATGCCTAGGAAAATACTCACAGAAAATGGTGTTTTCTTGTAACACAAATACTCTGGCTTCCAGAACAAGTTAGCAAAATATAATCTGAACTTTACAAAGTTTGTGAAGAAGGACCCAAACTTAATCATATTGACGGACAGGACTACCACTGTTACTGCAACAACAAAAAAATGAGAAAAAACCATGAACACAAAATAGATATTAATCATAGTTGTGATTAAAATATAAAGTGTCAAATCTGCTGTATTATTGATTATTTACAATATACAGCAATTAATCTAAATAAAGTAGATAACCAGGGAATTTCAATACATGAATAATCTCCCTTTAGACTACATGAAAAGGGTCCACAATTTCAGCATCAAATAACACCCTTATACCATTAAGACTGGTATATGAAAATTTCAATACAGACTTCATTGGCTATGCAGGTCAAGCATACATCATATTATCCACTTTTCGGGAAGCTCCTAATCACCCCAAGACACCACAACTTACCCCAAAGCACCACCAGACTGTCCCAAAACACTCCCAGCTACCCAGAAAACATATAAATTCAATAAAACCAAACAAAAAAGTCTATCAGTAAAAATGTGCACTGTATAATTTTTGAAAAATATAAGTAGAGTTTTTCTCCACTGTCTGTTTTTGCCAAAGTAAAGAACTCAAGACTCGAAGACACCCCAAGGCTACCCCAAAACAACACTATGACCTACCAAAGATATATATACACAATTAAATAAAATTAAACAAAATTTTTTTATCTGCAATGTATAATTATTGAGGAGCTAGTTTTTTCCCTAGTTGCCAAAGGAAAAACCCCATGATAACCACAAAACATCAACAAACTGTTCCTAAACAATTTCACCTACCCAGGACACAAGTAAAACCAAACAAAATAAGAGTGATCATTAAAATTCTGCAACCCTTACATACAAACTGTGATACACAACAAATTACAAGAACCATCAATTATCTATTACACTAAAGAGCAAATCATGGGTGAGAAACAAAGATTCATCCAATTAGCATTGACTGAACATTGGGCTTTGGAATCTTGTATGTGACATTGGTGGGCTACTAAAATCAGAGAGTTGTGAGAAAAAATACAAATGACCATCCCATCATTTTTCGTCCTCTACAAAGACGCAACATATAAAACAAAGCATGTCTGGGAAAAGTGGCAATAGAATTTGATGGTGATTTGGAGACTACTGAAATGCGAATATTGGAAAATGTGGAATTCAGCATGGAAGATGAAAAGGTTCTGACCAAGGCTACTGAACATGTGTTTCCTTCTGCAAGACGATAGCTGTACATAAATCATCTAAGCAGCAATATTAAATTTTACCTAGAAAACAAGGTAGGAACTGAAAAGACCAGGCATAATACAGTCATGAGGTCTCTTTGGTAGGGAAGGCATCATGGATGCCAATACTACAATGAGTTTTAAAGCCTCTCTGAAAACTAAAGCATTTAATAAATGAAAAAGTACATCTTCAAAGAATACCACATAACTTTACACCAAGACTTAGAAAATCTGTGTTGGAACTGAATTGGCAGAACAATGAAAAGAAACACTGGGCCAATAACAATGCAAAGTCAATCAATAACATTTTAAAAGTTTCAGCTGATATTGTTGTTGTTCTGGAACTTAAAGCCATTTTTTTCTCATCACACTATAGGCTATACATGGTGGCCAGTATTAATGGTGGAGGAAGAAACCGGGAAATCCGAGGAAAGAACCACTGACTCACGAGAAGCTACTGGCAAGCTTTCTCACATATCCACATTCGCCGAATCTTTGACTCGAACCCACGCAGACAGAGGTGAAATGGCAGTGATCCGTAACGGAGAGCACTTTAGACCACTTGGCCACTCAGGGCCCCAAAGTTTCAGCTGACTGGAAGCTTAAAAAAATTTAAATAAAATAAACGAACATTATGGTGTTACAGAATTGCATTTGCAAATTACATTTGTTCTTTACATGACAAAGAAATTATCGACCGACTAATGAAAAATGAATTTACCATGTACATCATGCTGTCTGGCACTGCAAGTCTAAAGAAGAAGAAAAACAAACTCTTTCAAAATTTTCTCAATGATTAAGAATGTAGGCAAAATTCAAAATTCATAAATCAGTAGATGTGAAGTTTTCATTTATTAATAAGTCAAAAGGAGTTACATGCAAGCCTGGAGAGCAACAGCATCCCATGAACAAAAGGACAAAAGTGTGCTGATTGTATTGTATAAAACTTTATCATAAATGATATCAAAAAGAAAAGAAACTTACAGACGTATTATATATATATATATATATATATATATATATATATATATATATATATATATATATATATATATGCACATACATACAGGGCCCTGAGCAGCGGAGTGGTCTAAAGCACTGACCGTTACTGATCACTGCCATTTCACCTCTGTCTGCATGAGTTTGAGTCCAGACTCGGCTAACATGGGTAAGTGAGAAAGCCTGCCAGTAGCTTTTTGTGGGTGGTGGTTCTTCCCAGGGTTTTCCAGGGTTCTTCCTCCACCATTAATACTGGCCGCCATGTATAGCCTATCTTGTGCTGGAAAATGGCATTAAACCCTATAACAAAAAATAACAACATACATACATGTCTGTGTGTCTATGTGTGTGTGTCTAACAAAATAACAAAAAGAAAACAAAAACCAACCAAAATCAATGACAAAGATAAATATAATAAAATGAATATATAATTACTTTGTAGTGCATATGATATCTGTTGTTTTTATGTGACATCACAAAATGCATGCAGTTCCATATCCGCCAATTTGATTCTCACAACACTACTTAACAATATTTTTCATCCCACATAATTATGAAGGCAAGTCTCATTTTGTCCATATATATATAATAATACATCACATTCTGTTGTGCATGTCAACTGCATAAGACCAAATGCTTGACTCCCCTTTTTTCTTCAAGCAAAACATTGAAATTTCAACCATCTTTGTTTTTCCTTCATAAACAAAAAGAATAATCAATAAACATACACATAAAAAAATGGATGCACAAACTAGTAGAAACACATAATGATTTTCAATTTCAATGAGCTGAAATCAATCATTTAGTTATAGTTCAAGTCAAAAATCCAATCGTTAATATATAAATTGATATATTTCTAAAAGTATTTCAAGAATAAACCGATCTGACATTCAGTACAAAGGCATGCTCCATTTGGCCAATGTTTCATTTCAATACACTAAAGATGAAACTTCTTTAAAAAAATTATAGCTTACATTCATTATTGTCCTACATACATCATCTCCACCACAAATACAATATTTGAATGAACTTCTTAAAATTGGTTTTTCACATGTCTTTGGCATAAGCACGATTTTGCAAAGCCTTTTTGTACATTAAAATTTCTGGCATAATACACATAATTCTGTAACTGTTATTGTATCCCAAAGATCATTGGATGGATATACTTTTTCAAGGTGACAAACTTTGGGATATCATACAAAATACTTTTTAAAAATAAAGACAATATTTTCTATTTATATAAAAATAACTGTATTTATATATGATAGAAATATACTTGATTACTGTTAACATCACTTTTCTGTCTTTTGATGTAAATTTGGGAACTTAGTTTTAGGGTTTTTTTTTTTGTTATTGGGCACATAATTCAAAGCATAATCCATGTATCATTTTGATTAAGTAAACATCCTTATCGATAATTAAATCAAATTTTTATCTTGAACATGTGATAAATCGTGTTGATAAAGGTTTGTTAGTGACTCAATATGGCAGTGCAAGGTATGTACAATTAGCATTGTGTTTATTTGCATGCATAATCGTGACGTCTGTGAAAACAACCCATTATTTTATCCATATTTACTTAGAATCAGATGCAATAATCTCTTTCGCCATGGTGTTGGACTAGGTAATCGTCTTAAAACCTTTCTTAGCATTTTAATTTTGAATTCTGGAGTATTTAAGACTAAATTAAACGATTTCTGTTCAACTGATATAAGAATTTCAACAGTAAAACATTTTGATGTGCTAATGGTGTTTGCAGGAGTTTAGAAGCGTCATAAGGTTTTTCCTCGACAGAGTACCGACAAGGGAAAGAAAAAAACTTTTAGTAATGTTGGTCAATAATTGAACAATGCAGAATTTACTGATCACTTTCTATTTTAATTGATTTTATTTAATTATATTTATCATGGGGTGGGTGTTTTGGGAGGGTCCTGGGGTGCTTATGGACAACAAAATGGAATAGAAACTTTCCATTATTTATGTGACCTTACAGTCACCATCACTGTATAAAATAAGACAAGACGAATACTTTTTTCCTCTCAGTGCTTGGTTTTTATCTCTATATTTAAATGCTGCGCCTCTCCATTAAAGATTATAACCAAAAAACACTTTCGTCAGCCATTTTACACTATTGGAACATAAGGGAAGTAATTGCTTCAATGAACAGGGTTCCGCTAAATACTGAGAAGACGCAAAAGGACATTTAAAACTGACAATAGTGGAAAATATTTACTTTTCATACAAAATTGATATAAATAAATATAACGTTATAAAAAATTATTTTTGCCTTGTCTATTTTTTAAAGTTATGTTTTTAAATATCAATTTAACTCAATGAACATAGCGCCAGTATGAGGATAGATTCGTTATAATTTAAACATAACAATACTGGAAAATATTTACTATTGATATCAAATTTACAGTATATGGCAGTAAAGTGCTACTGTAATCCGATTAAGATGCGGCAATGCGTTTTACAATCACAAGTAGCAAGGTCGACACGTGCCACCTTTAACTTAGTTAACATAGTATCAGTACAAGGACAGTTTCGATTCTGGAGTATTTAAGACTAGATTAAACGATTTCTGTTCAACTGATATAAGAATTTCAACAGTAAAACATATTTTGATGTGCATGAGTTTTGGGGCGTCATAAGGTTTTTCCTTGACAGAGTACCGACAAGGGAAAGAAAAAACTTTTAGTAATGTTGGTCAATAATTGAACAATGCAGAATTTACTGATCACTTTCTATTTTAATTGATTTTATTTAATTATATGTATTATGGGGTAGGTGTTTTGGGAGAGTCCTGGGGTGCTTATGGACAACAAAATGAAATAGAAACTTTCCATTATGTATGTGGCCTTACAGTCACCATCACTGTATAAAATAAGACATGACGAATACAGTAAAATACACTAAATAAAATAGCCTGGTATAATACTATCCAAGACCTTTTTAAACTCTATTTTCGTGCTATTGTCATCTTTGTCATATATTTGCCCGTCTAAGCGTGTCCTTGCTCGTCTTTGAGTGTCTTTGCGGTGCAGTCTAACCATCTACAACTACCAACAACTAGATTATATACATAAATCTTATATTTCTTTAGATAAATCATGTACCAATAACATGATATATTCTGTTATGTTTTAAATGTAATTTTCTTTACCATATCTCAATTAAATATATACATTCTTACGGACTTTACTGCATCAATACTAAATGGAAAAAAAAATGTTAAAAAAATTACGAAGATTCGATTTTTATTGAAATAAAAGACATATTTGAATAATTACAATAATTCATTATGATAGCAAATAGATGGGGTTTTTAAAAAAAAATAAAACAATAAACACGAACGCCGTATAGCATAATTATTTCTTTTTATTAAAAAAAATTGAAATCAATATTTTCTACTTTTGTCTGTCTAAACTGTCTTTGCCACGTCTTTTTGTGTCTTTGCTATGTTTAGTAAGGACCGCTGGGTCCAAAGATTAAATGCATGTTGTCTGCTTAGATATTGTCTATAAAAGAGGTCCGCAGATAATACCTGTTTTATTACCCCACCCCACTATCCCCTTGACAGCTTCTGTCCGCATGTGGTTCCCCCCACCCCACCCCACCCCACCCCCACCCTTGATGCAGACGTCCCCAGCTAGCATTATACACTGCTCTATGGTTTGGCAGTGTAACAGCTGGTGCTCTCAAAATACAACTCTCACTGATATCATTACAACATCTAGTTTCAAACAAAGAAAAAATAAACAGAAATCGTACAAATTAAAAATAACATAATTTATATTTAGGGATCCCCAATAAAGGACGTCCGCAAAACATAATGAAATCCACGCGATAGACCTAAAGCAGCTGTTCAACACAGAATATCATAACAAAAAAAAAAACTAGCTTGCGGACGTTCGCAAGGTCTTTTAACCACATCCCCTTGCCTACAGTTGTCCGCATTTAAACACCCACGCACCCCATCTTTATGTCCTTTATGGATGATCCCTTTCATGACTATGTGCCTGTAAGAGTTCAAGTCTGAGTCCATGTCCCTTGTACATGAAGAAAAAACGGTCCAGCCAAGTCAATCAGCCTTACTTCATATTACTGACTATTGCTGGCCGACGTGTGTGAGTGTGGAAATATGCATTTATTATAATGGGATTCAATGTGGCATTGATGCTTATATGGTCACTGTGTGATCATACTTATTCCTTCTCCGGGCCCAAACATAACAATTGTCTGCATTCCGCATTGTACGTATAGTAGCTGAAAATATACATTTTTTATTTTTTTATTTTTTGCTCTCCCTAGTGCCAAGAAAGATATACATTTTCCAAGTTGAGAAATAATATGCGTTCTCTTGTTAAAATGGATAGCTTTAGAGCAAGAAAAATAATGCTGCACTCAAAGTCTAGTGTTAATTAACTCGTCTGCTCCATAGTAGCTTTCTCAGACGACACACTTGTAGGAAATCAAACTTTCTTAGTAGAAGGAGAATATCTGGACATCAGCATAGGGCCCAGTAACAGGGAAGAGATGATGCAGGCAATCATGTTGTTGTTATGCTTAACGCCATTTTTCAGCACACGATAGGCTATTCATGGCGGCCAGTATTAATGGTGGAGGAAGAAACCGGGAAATCACCGGAAAGAACCACCGACCCACGAGAAGCTACTGGCAAGCTTTCTCACATATCCACATTCGCCGAATCCTAGACTCGAACACACGCAGACAGAGGTGAGATGGTAGTGATCCGTAACGGACAGCGCTTTAGACCACTCGGCCACTCGGGGCCCCCAGGCAATCATGAAATTCAAGATTGGTAACGTATCTGGTCCGTAAAGCATCCTACATTAAGTCTTAAAAAGAATTACAATTGACACCTTGACCAACATTCTACGGGAAATAAGGGACAAAGAAGAGGTAGTAGTAGGAGAAAGTAAGATTCCGAGCTCAACAACCCCTCTCCCCACCCCTCCAGACCTCCAAACAAATACAAAATACCTAGGTAACGTAATAGAACACCTGTTGCAATCAATAATTGCGCTAAGAATCCGAGCTCAACAACCCCTCTCCCCACCCCTCTAGACATCCAAACAAATACAATAGAACACCTGTTGCAAAATACCTAGGTAACAGGTAAAATTTAATTACGTGATTTGCTAGAATAAGCAGAATGATATATCAGACTCAATTTTCCAAATCATTACGATTTAGCAGAGCGTGGCGATTGTGGACTAAATTACGCATTAGAATTCCAATAAGGTAAGTGGTATTATACCTCATTACCAACTGTTAATGTCTCAACTGTAGATATCAAAAATATTTCATTATCATGGTGATAGAGGCTAAACTTTACTTTACCGCTGACATAACGACGGGACTCAAACAAATCTTTTATTTGTGATTTGTTAAGAGGGTATTTTTTGTGGATAAAATACAACTTTGACCGATCAAGATCAATTGTAAGTTTGGTGTATTTATGCTGACTAATCGGACAGTGAAAGTTGTTAAATTCCGCTAGCAACTTTTGATACAATTGTTCGAGATAATTAAAATACTCGCTGTCATCAGATCTGATGAGCGAAAGTTTTAACTTGTCACGGGTACCACTAAAGCATATGCCTGATGTTTCATTATTAATTTCAACTGTCAATGGTTTGCCGTCCATCATTAGATATTTGATTTTGCTACTGTAGCTATTTGTTACTGTCAAATTTTCAAACATTATTTTTAAAGTTTAGATAAAATTTTAGTTTGCAAAGATAATGTCAAGTATATCTCTATCATCATGACAATACCCAATTGCAAGTGTATCTACCCCATTTTCGCAATAACGTTTATCATCAAAATTGCTCAAACCGCGTTTGATAAGGACATCTGTTTCGAGCTTATGATGATTTGTCCGAATTGACATAGCTCTTATAAAACTAACACCACCATCAAGCGCGTACTTGTAGTCATCAAATTTTATAAACTTTTTAACAAAATCACGAGGCAGACCTTTTGCTTTTTTTGTTATTTTATTATTGTCTAACAATACGGCATACATTTTACTACGTAATCCGATAAAGTATTTGATAGCGCTCGAGTTCATTTCATCTTTGAACTTACCAATAACCTTTTTATTTGTGTCGTCATGAAATTTACTGTCACGTGGGTAATCAGAAAGATCAAACAGATATCTATTATCATGCATATCCTGATAGACGTCCTCGCATTTGATTTCATATACGAGCGAATCAGTATCAGTAAATAATAATCTACTAGCCGGCCATTGATTTTTAACAAAATTATAATGAAAATCATACATCAGCCACTTTGATAAATCTAACACTGAAGCTCCAACGTAGATCGGCTTGTTTAGTTTTAGATTTGTTTTTCTTCTTTGTATCGCAACAAGATTTTCATTAAATATTTTCATGCTCACAAAATCATCGTCTGACACAAGTTTGTTTCTGCGATTGACATCATTGACTAGTTCGATATTTACGCGTTTCCTAATATTCTCCATCGTCTTACCAAAAACAGAATTGTTCATCAGTTTGAAAAAGTTTTTCTCAAAATCAGTTTTTGCCGCAGCTCTTCTTGTAGTGTTCGAGTTAATATAACCTCTCATCCACGGTGACTGATTAAATTTTAGTACGCGATGAACTTTTCTCAACACAAGACCAGCATCGACTGCTTGTTTTAAAACTTTGTAATGCAAAACATAATTACGTTTATGAAGCAAATTTGGTACTAGTTTCTTTACCATAGAATGTTGTCTTGGTAATGCTGACGCTTGTTGTTCTTCTGATAACAAACTATATTCTATAATCATCGATTCCGCGCAGAAAGGGTAATCGTTATGCAATTTGTGTAGCGAAGTTGGATAATCGAGATCAACTTCAACGAAATACGAAACATCGTCGGGTATCTTTTTTTCTGTCTCTGATAGAAATTGATCAGCCGTGATCCAATGAAATCCACCAAACGGCATTGGTTCTGCCATCGAATACCCGTACAAGTTATTGCAATCTAGATAAACTATATACTTCGAAGGAAGGTCAGGATTATACTCTTTCAAATATTTGTTGTTTGCTTCAGCATATTTCTTCGTTATCACGCTAATACCGCCTCGGATACCTTTTTCAATAAAATTGAACATATCAACATCAGTCAGTAATTCCAACCTTACCTTACTAAACTTTAACAGAGCATCCCATGACAGTCCGGGGGCAGAATAATACCAGCAAGGATCTAGTCCGTAATTATTATAACTCACTTCTCGAAAACTTTCAAAAACATCTGCTAATAATAACACGTCAGTTTTCAAATACAAATCGTGATAATCACCAAAAGTCTCACAATCAAACTCTTTCCAAATATCTTGTGCATACCTGTACTCATCATCAGTGATATTTTCATTTTTAAGTTGCGAGTAAAATTTGTCTTTGCTAGGTAAAGATGTTTCATCAAATTTACTCCAATCGTCGAGATATTCGTATGGAAAAACTCCTTTTTTAGCTAATAGATTAAATTTATCTCCAAAACAGTCTCTTAGGTTATTAAATTTACTACAACCTTTTACTAGCTCATCTAACGATGCTGCCATAAACTGCAGGCTGTCAATAAAACGTAATTTACCTAGCGTAACTGACATATACTTTTCAAAATTATTTGGAATGCATTTGATGACATTATTGAGTTTTAGATGAGCTTTTATCTCAGGATCACCAAAAGCTTCTACGATGATGTGACTATCATATCCTCGAAAATTGTGAAGAATAACTGGAATAAAATCTGGAGCGTGAAATTTTAAATTACACTGGTCATGAGCCGCTCCACGATACTGTCCGGTCAAATGGCAATGGTCACGTACTTTTTTCCTGACATTGTCAGGGTCAAAAGCTTTTTCACAAATATAACAAATTTTCGCTTGCTCGTGAGCGGATTCTTGTTGAGGTGTTAATTTTAACATTGGAGTTACTCTTTTCAAACGATAAGTTATATGATCAACTTCGCTGATCAATTGCTTGAGAAGCCAGACAGCTGGATTTTTACCACGATAGAGTTGGATTGGTTTAGATAATCTCGAATCAGCGCAACAAACTACCTTGTACGCTACTCCACATGGAACATGATTTTGAATTTTTCTTGTACTCGATTGGTTAGGATCATTTTCTACGCCAAGTACAGGTTGAAGTAAGCATTCGAAATCGACGTATATGACGAAAGGAATTTTTAGTTTGTGATTATGATGGACAAACTGTAACACGCTATCTTTTTTAGATGGCATTGTTATTCTTTGTACGTCACTACAGTACTGCAAATGCTTTTGTAATGTTTCATTGTCTCTACAACCGTGCAAACAGCGATAACAAAAGAACTTTTTGTTGTTATTTTTATTATACTGTCTTCCAACTAGTCTGTTAAAGTTTTTGATCCAAACGTAATGATTTTTATAAAACAGTAAATTGATAGTCGATTGTGAAGCTTTTTCTGAAATATACCTCGGATAGACATTTTCTTTTTCATCTAATCCGAAAACGTTAATCGAAATATTATTTTGCTTTTCAAACTTTGGTATTTGATTTTCTGCCACTGGAAAGTCAATACCAGCACAATTTAATCTTGACACGTGACTGATATACTTCTCAACACGATCAGCATTTTTTTCTGCTGGAAATAGCGCGGAAAGAACAGCCCATTGGAAACATTTGCTATCGACGTTTTTTATGTTTATACAGCACTGTTTATTTTTTATTTTTGGTGGCAGGTCGATATACGAACTACCGCGTAATGCGTCATATTTCATCGTGTGAAACAAAATTTCCTTGATCATTTCAAACTTCCAACCCGAACCTAATTCGGTAAATTCTTCTATTTTTTTCCAAATTTCTTGGTGTATTTCATTAGATAGTGACAAAAGATCACTACCAAGTAAAACACGTCTAGATTTTGCGTTGATGTAAGGGTCTGCAATTTCCTTGTTAGTAGATTCTTCCGTCACAAGTAGTTTTGAAAATATAACGTGATATTGCACTAACAATCTTAGACCCTTGTGTTTTTCAAGCTCACGTTTTACAGTCGTCTGTAGCAGATGAAAGAGATTTGTTTCAGAAAAATTTACTAAAACGTTTTGATTATCAAACTGATAACTATTATCAAAACCTGCAAAAGCGGTCGCTATTTTAACAGGTTCTCCAATAAGTCTCTTCTTGGCTATATCACGCAATTTCAACATCGCTATACTATAGTCTAATATCTAATTGATAATTTACCGCACACTGCGCATGCGCTAGAAAAACAATTAGAGATAAAAAATATCACCTATAATATAATGACAGTAAATCTGACAAGCGCACGTGAGCAAGAGGTATATCATGTTTATCCGAAGTACAACCTGTACGCTGGAAATGCACTTGGTTCGGTTATTAATATCAAAACTGGAATATCTGTTGGTAAAGCAACGTCAGCGGGTTATACGATTAGTGTAAAGGGAGATAATACTGCAAGAATTACGATGTTTAGAAAAGATTTTATTTACACGTTATTTTGCGATGACATTCCAGAGGGGAAACGAGTATATCATTATAACGGTAAAGTCACTGATGATAATATTGAAAATTTATCCTTACAAGATGAGTTTCAGCCGCATCCGGTCTTTGATTTATACGAGGCTAACGATCGCGGTATTATTAGAAACAGAAAAACTAAAAAAGTTCTTAGTTCTATGAACAATATGGGATATCTTATAGTAACTGTTAGAGGAACATCGACAGATCAAGTTTGTTATACTGGTCATAGGTTTGTTTACGAGGTGTTCAACGGATCTATACCCAATGGTCTGGTTATTAATCATATCAATAACGTAAAAACAGACAATCGATTGGAAAATCTGGAGCTAGTGACCCAACAGGAAAATGTGAGAAAAGGACGAGGTGGTGGTATTAATTTTAGATGCCCAATAAAACCTGTTATTTCGTTAAACCTCAAAACTGACGAGGAGATCAAATTCAAATCAATTACATCTGCGGCGAAATATTATAATATAAATCCCAGAGCAGTAAAATTTGTAGCTGATGGAGCAACAAAATCAGCTTTTTCAAACAAATATGATGCTAGTATTATTTTTAGATATGATGATTAATAATATTTTGTAATTCGGTTTTAGTCAAACAATGATGAGCAAATGCTATAATATCATCGCAATCAAATTTTAGCGTCGTTACTGCACTTTCATTAATTTTATTTTTTTCTGCTTCTGTTAGTAATATTTTATGAGAATCACCTTGCATTACAATAACGTCAACGGAATATGAACTATAACCTGACAGGCATTTTCTTACCGCTTCGGTCAGTTCGTGGTAGTTTATTATATTAACTTTTTGGTGATATTTTACCTTGTCAGTCATCTTATAACAACAAATTAGATAAAAAGTATATTATAATATGGATATGATGAAACGACTCGTTCAACTATACGAAGAAGATACTAGTGATATCAGCGATAAGGTCTCCACAATCTCTAATGATATCATAGACAAATCTGTTGGTTATAACGAAAATGATATTTTATATAACAACGAGTCTGATGATAGTGAAATAGTCACCGTCGTTAACAGATATAATTATAGCAGACCAACCACTGGAAAATATAATGTCAAGTATCACATTGCTAAAAAAAATTATAAAATTTAATTTTACCGTTACCGAACAGCAGATATTTTTACAGTTAATCAGACCTTTCTTAAACATTAAAATTCCAGACCGACAGAAAAATATCAAATTCGATTTCATATTTGTCAAGATTTTTAATCTTATGACGATCTCTGATGATCGCAGACAATATCTAATATCATTATGTAAACCAGTAAAATGCAAATCTGTCAAACGAAAGTATGAGAAAATTTATAATAGCATTATTTCACAGTCGATAAAATCGACCGGGTTGGAATCCAGCTGTTAAATTTATCACTATACCCACGCCATTTGACTAAACTTTTATCTCCTTTTTTCCTAATCACTTTTTCGATAACGAAAACATCTTGTTCAGGTTTTTGTAGTTCTTGTTCGTAAAAACTACCTACTATAGGTTCCCCTGCCAGATCTTTTAACGCGAACGTTACAGGTATTGTTAAGAGTACTTTATCAACAACAAATACTTCTTCGCTCCAGTTTGGAGTAAATCCTTTTTCAAATATCTTTTTAGTCAAAGAGATTCTAACTTTATCACCGACCTTAAATTTATGTCTGCGGTACATGTTTTCGTTTGCTAATATTGGATTTTTGATAGCGTCATTGGGTGACATTTTGATGGTTCGATGTTTCGTGTTATTATATTCGCCTACGATTTGAGAAAGGTCATCGATGTACCTGTTGGTGTTTTTAGCTGTCATATGTTTATGTAATTTTTCGTTTAGCGTGCGATTAAATCTCTCGACAACAACGCTTTTGCCTTCGTTTCCTGTAACGTATTTTTTAATATTATTTTGTTCTAGAAACTGCTCAAACTTTTTGTTAAAAAACTCGGCTCCATGATCAGTCCAGATTTTGTTTGGTTTTCTTTCGGTACTCGTTATTATTTGTTTTAACGCATCAGTGATTGACGTTCCTGTTTTATCTGAAACTGGCACACTAAAAGCGTATTTGCTGAAAACATCTGTGACATTAAACAAATATTTCTTATTATCGTTAAACTGAGCCATATTAGATACATCTACCAAATCTATTGCCCAGATATCATCTACAGCGTTTGCAACAACTTTACGTCTCGGAAACTTTTTTTTTAGGTCTGTGTAGTTCGACTGCAAGATCATCGTATAATTCTTTTCCGAGTCCGAGTTTATATTTTGCTCCTATCATTCCTTGAACAAATCTTCTATCAAAACGTTCTCGTAGATTTGTTGGCTCCATATCATGTAATTCGTCTAACATTACTTTATCACAATCTGCTTTCGAGTTTTCATGATCACGATAACAGATATCATGACGCATTGCTATTGCATCCACTTGATTATAAGGTTCTTGTCCTGGCAATGGATTGTCGTTTTCATCTAGTTGTTGGTCTAGCGGATTGTAAGGACCTGTATACCGATGACCAGGCAAAGTCCAACCGCCTTTTGGTTTTGGTAATTTTCCAATAATTTTATGTATATCTATACCTAACCCTATTATTTCTCTGTTGTTACAACGTTGACAGTACGTAATGATTTTATCTTGTTCTATGCAAAGATCTTTGTCACAATCACAATTGCATTTCATTTTATTTTATTTTGTTTCATAAGATTAATCGTCGATCAAGATAACTCTATCAACGCTAGATCCTACTTGTTTTTTCAAAAACATACTTTTCTTTCTACCACAGATTGCACAAATACTTTTTAACATCGTTCTATTATTTTTCGTTTTTGCCGTCATCTCATCCTTGTTATCTGTTTTAGTTTTGCATTTGAGACAGTATGTTGACATTATTATATCAAGGAGTTTAGATAAAATTGATTGCAATCTTATCATTCGCATGAGAAGGAAGCTCATCAAATTGTAAAATAAACTTCAAAAAGTTTTTACTTCCAGAGCTTTTACTCTGGTGCATTTGTCTGACAAACATGATACAATAATAACCACAAGCTGATGTTCCAATCGGCTGTAGTTGATTAGACGAATAATTTATTTTATCAAATTTTTTAAAAATATAATTTTTTATGAGATCGCTTGGAGGAAGTCCGAACGAATCAAAATAATTGTTATCGTGGACAGCAACCCAGTGGGTGCCAGAGCCATCATTGAAGTTTTCAATATTTACAACACAAGAACCGCCTGTTGGTACGTCATCGAGTTCATCCTTGGAAAATACTCCTCGAAATCCAACAACGTCCTTCAATTTTTCAATGATGTCAAAATTGCTCAATAACGTCTGGTCCCTGGTAGAGTTAATCCGCGTCCGATTCCTAGTAAGTTTGGCAGCAGACTTCCCGCTAGTCCCGCTAAAAGTGGAGCGAAAGGAATAATTCCTCCTTGTTTTGTTTGTTTGCGTTTTGTTGTTTTCTTTTTTTTTCGATGATTTTGTTTTTTTCGGCGACTTTTTCGTTGGCATTTTATTTTATACTGTTACATAAAATTAACGATAGATTTGTTTGATACCACGACCTTCGACTGCTTTCTTCGTTGCGCCAGAGACTGCTCCTGACGCAGCCGCAAGTCCAAGTGTACCAAGTACTGGTAAAACTTTGCTAGCTATTACTGATAACGCTGGTCCAAAAAATCCACCTTCTTTTGACATTGCAGTTACCTGAGAAACAGATAATTTCAGCACAAAAGGTTTGTTGCGATCGAGTTTATTGATTTGTTGTTGCGTTAGCATAACTTTTACTGCAATTTTATTTGAAGTTTCCGGAGAGATCATCAAAGAAACAGAGCTGCGTTTAGCAACAGCTGCTGATAATTTTTCAACTTGACCAGATGTTAGGTATATTTCTCGAGTTGTGTATTTGGTTTTCATAATGTTATATCCAAGTTGTTAGATTAAACTTGTACTGTCATTCTTCCTTTGATTGAATCGATGGTCAGAAATCGATCACTAACCAATAGCGCGTATACGTTATACTGTTCACCTGGCACATCGCCCAGTGTCCACGTGACCTCAATATCTGCAGTCGATCCCACAACACGCTCCAAATGTTTTGATACGTCAAAGTAAAAGATGGGATAGAGCGATCGAAACTCTTCTATTGATATTTGAGATCCACTGTCCGCGTTCTGATATTTTTGCATTGCTTCCATAAGATACATGTACGGCCGAGAGATGTTTCTGGTGGCGTCTACGGCAAAATTACATTCGATTGCACGTTCGGGATACTGTTTGGAATTTATTCTCACAAATATTCGTCTAACGTCTTGGTTATCGAATACGGAGTTGTTCATTTCCTGATTGTTACGACGTGCTTGTCGTTGAAATACGACGAACAAGTGTCGCGGTAGTTGTTCGCTGGGCATGGTCGTTACACGCCACGTGTAATCAGTCGCGTTGGGAATGGCTGTTTGATAAATCCTGTTCTGTTGGAAGTGTATCTTTTTTGTAAAGGTGGCTAGTAAAGATTCGAGCTCCATCATTTTAGCTAATGAAGGGACAACCCGAGGCATCCACAGTGCTAATCTTGTAATAGAAAATTGGCCCTCAGCCACTCCACCGGCGTGTATTATACAATCGTTTTGATCAGCTCGATCTAATATAAGCGTATGTTTTATTCCTCGAAACACTTTGTTATAATCACGGCAAAATCCAAAGATTGTACTTAACGGAAGCATCATCGTTATTTGGCGAGATTCTGCGGCAAACGCTTTTCGTTTAGCAAATCCTTCGTTAAAATTTAATCGTCGTAGATTTTTATTTGCGTTTCTTATTGCATTCGCTACTATAGCACCACCAGCTGCATCTGCGGTTAATGCTGGAACAGTATGTTGTGCAGCTGCATTAGCTCCAGCTGGGGTTAGAATAAGTCTGTTTGCAACATCAGCATCAGCTAGCTCTCCAGTTTTAAACTCACTCGAAACAGCTGTACCTAATGAGGTATCTTTGAACCACATCATATTTGTGGCTATTGATCTGGAATAGTCATCGCTAAACGAAACGATGTTTAGTATTGTACTCGCTATGGGTAAGTGCATCGAAATATCTTCTACGGTTTGATTGGCCAGTTGGTATCGTGCACTCTTAAACAAGCTCCAACCATTATTGACGAGAGCGATTTCTGCATCAGCTGCAATATCACCACCTATCACAGTTAATATTTGACCACGCACTTCTAACATTGCCTTAATGGGTAGTAGAAACACGTCCTCGTCTCTTGTGTTAAAAGTTCTAACTCCGGTTTTATTCGGTTCGTTCGAGTTCTCATCGAGATACTCAACATACTCTAATTCTGTTACAGCATCGTCAGTATCAATTTCTTCTGCAAGATCGAGATAGTTTTTAGCTGACATTTATTTTATAATCGTTACACAAAATTAAAAGGCAGCAGGGGTCATCGGTTTTGTTTTCTTTACAAGTTTACGTACTATTTCTTCACCACTCGGCGACAATAATTGTTTTGTTGTAGCTATCATAGCTCGTTTTGTTTCTTCTGTTGGCGCAATATCTGATATTACTCGTTTTATTTCTGATGGGGAAGGTCCTTTAATCTTATCAGCAATCTTTTGCCCTACTGCAGTGCCTGCTGAAGATGCCGCCCCTGTAGCGAAAGCTTTACCAGCGTCAAGTGCAATGGGCGCTACTTTACGCGCGATTCTTGGAATATTCTCTGCAATTGTTGTAAATATATTTCCAAAAAATCCACCTACGATTTTTCTTCGATAAACTTTTCTTCGTCTCATTTTATAAAATTATGTACACAAAATCACATGCCTAGGCAGTGCGTAGGTGTAAGTAATACGTGACTATCTCGTTGTTCACGTCTATTTGTCGTCCAGATTGGTCTGTGAGTTGCATTGTAATGCTTGTAATTTGATTCTCAGGTGTTATTGGATAGTAGATAATCTGTCGCGGATTGATTTGCATGAGAGAACCTGGTGGGACTTCTGGTGAGAAACTGTAGATCGTTTGCCCGCGGTTGCCTTTTGACGTATAAGATCCAGATGCGATAGTTCTTCTTAACCCAACTGAGGATAATGACGCTGCTACTAAGAAATATGTTGATGATCAGGAATCAAAGTACGTGTCGGTGCGTGGTAGTATAATGTACGCGTTTCTCAACATGAACAATAATAGCATTACTAACCTTAGAACACCAGAGTTTGATTTTGATGCTGTAACAAAGAAATATGTTGATGATATCAACAATGAAATCACCAAGTTCAAAACTGATTTTACTAATCACATCACCACGTTTTTAAATTTTCGTAGAAACATAAACAAAACCAATAACGAATTTTTTGGAAGTCCGCCATCTGTTGATATTACACTCGATAATATTAACACAAAACTCAACGATATTATTAGTGGAATTCCTAGTATTGTTGAGAAAACAAGTATGATTAAAATTCTTCACAAGCAGATTAAAAATATTGTTTATACTGTTGCTTCTGGAATGTCTACTTGGTCGCCGCAAAATAACACTCTCAAACATACTGCAGAGGTCACTGGTGTGTATAGATTGTCTGTGTTTAGCAGTGTAAAGTTTAATATATTTACCTTATTTCCATGGCGTCACTCGACTGATAATTTCTCTGGAACCGTGTCTATTGTGTTAAACAAAGATGTTGAAGAAACTTTTATGCTAATAGCAGATGACAAAAAATTAACTGCTGCGTAATATTGGTATTGTCTGGAATTTGTGGCTGAAACACCTCAACTAGTTACTTAATCAAGCCTGAGATTATGTGAACAAATATTATAATGAAAAAAAGTATAGTTGATTTCAATCATATTTCAAAAGATATTCCAGGACAGGATGTTGACGCACTAATACAATACTACAAATATTATCATAAAAAACTTTGGTGCGTTAAAAAATGTTACAAATATTATAACAAAATACTTCGAGTAATATCATATCTACCCTTGTTAATGACTAGTTCTGGCATAATTTCAAGTGGTATATCATTAAACCCGTTTTTGTTAATCATATCCGGTGTTGGTGTTTCTCTTACAGCAGCTTGTAAAAAAGTTGAACCTAAAATTTTGATAAAAAAGCACGGCTGCTTAACATCAATTATAACTTACAAAAAACTACTCGATCAAATAAGATCTTACCTACGAGGAGTAAAATATAGTATGGACGATTTAATACGTGAATTTCGTATTATTGACAACATGTTAACAGATATTCTACCCATGAGGATCAGCAAATATGAGAAAGATTATCAAAAGAAGTATGATATAACATAAAATTTTATATAATACCACTTACCTTACTGGAATTCTTATGGTAATTTAGTCCACAATCGCCACGCTCTGCTAAATCGTAATGATTTGGAAAATTGAGTCTGACATATCATTCTGCTTATTCTGGAAGATCACGTAATTAAATTTTACCTGTTACCTAGGTATTTTGCAACAGGTGTTCTATTGTATTTGTTTGGATGTCTAGAGGGGTTGTTGAGCTCAGATTCTTAGCGCAATTATTGATTGCAACAGGTGTTCTATTACGTTACCTAGGTATTTTGTATTTGTTTGGAGGTCTGGAGGGGTGGGGAGAGGGGTTGTTGAGCTCGGATTCTTACTTTCTCCTACTACTGAGGTGCCACAAGACCTGGGGAAGGACTACATTGTCAATATTGCCAAGAAATGATACCCTAGCTACTGACAGAACTGGAGAGGTGTTTATCTTCTTTCCATACTGAGCAAGATTCTTGCAAACCTGATATTGGAGAGGACAAGGTCTGCAGTAGATACCCGACAGAATTCTGAGATAAGAGGTCGTGTACCGACTAGATAACAACGCTCCCATAATTATTTAACAATTTTTAAGATAACGGTAACCCATGTATGTAAATTTTGTAGACTTCAGGAAAGCATTTAACATGGTGGATATATGCATCTTCTGGAAAATATTGAGATAGTATGGCATCCCAGAGAAGACTGTCAGAAGTATCCAATTCCTCTCCAAAGACCTGTCATTTCACACACAACGCAGACTTGTCTCTTTATTTCTCTGCTGTCAATGGCACCAGACACATATGCCTACTTTCGCCGATACTTTTCTCTATTGTGATAGACTGGGTTGAGAAAATGGCAATGGATCATCCACGAGGATTACAGAGGACCTTGACTCAAAAACTGGATGATCGGGTTTTTACAAATTATGTTGAACTGCTGTCACAGTAGCCCGTACTACTGGTCTGGAGATCAATTTCGAAATGACTAAATCCATGCGATTCGATGCAAACCAGGATGCATCTATTCTCATAGAGAGACACCTACCTTGGTAGCATTTTGAATACGTCAAGAGAAGCAGACTATGACATCAAGGCCAGGTCTTTCAATACACGCTATGCATTTGCATTTAACACTCTCAGACCAGTCTGGAGGAATCATAACATCCACCCGGAAACAAAGCTTAAATTGATCCGCTCCAACGTCAAATCAGTGCTGCTCTATGAGTCAGAGACCTGGAGACAAATTACTTGAAAACTAAACTGCAGTTCTTCTTCAGTACTCGTCGTCTCCAACAGATCCTAAAAATTAGATGGCCAGCCGGAATCCCCAACCAGGATCTATGGATAAGAACATAATAGAAACTAATATCCGACACAATTTAAGAGCGCATTTGGAGATGGATTGACATATCATGCTGAGAGACCAGTCTAGCATGCCCGGAATTTGAATCCTAAAGGCAAACGCAGAAGATGACCTGCCATGACTTACCGAAGAACACTGAATTCCGAACTGAAGACCATCCGCATGTCTCAGAGGAGGCAAAACAATTAGCCGAAGACAGTGATAAATGGAAAGCTGCAGTGGAGCCTCATGTTCCAGAGGTAACGAAGAGGAATAACTCAATAGCTCATACTGATATGAATACACGTAAAACAATTCTCATACTTAATGAAAATCCGCATTAGTTAATTACAAATATTAATGAGCTCAAAATATGTAGCAAATGATAGAAGATAATTTAACTAGAATTATGGTCTGGTAAATCAGTCATATTGACAATAATTACATGTTCAAAGTTGAAGGAAAGTAAATTGTAACTCTGTATTCTGCCAGAAGATGTAGAATAAAATTAATAGACCAGTTTATACGCAGTCTAATCAAAAATAAGCTAAGCTGTCGATTGATTTTAGTGGAAACGATAACTTCAAATCAACTCATGGATAATACACTGAAACCAATCCCTTTAAAAAGAGATTTTTTAAGTTAGAAGTTACCAAGAAATTTATATTTCAACAAAGTGTGCTGGAAACTTCAATTAGCTAATATAAATTAGCTAACGCTTCAGTACGCACAACTTCCCAGATCTACTTGCATCATTAATTACTTTGCACTTGTCAGAAATTCTAGCATTATGCTGAAATATATAGTCTCTGAAATGCATTTATTTGCATTTCTAAAACAAATGCACCAAAAATCAACTAGATGTTCAAATATCGCTAAATTTATTCTCAAGTCCAGCCTTTTTTTCTTCCTTAAATCCTTCCTGTGTTTAGAAAAATTTACTTTTTTCAAGTGGTTGTGGGCGGTTCGACTCTAAAAATACATTGATATGTTGTTTCACAGATTTAAATGCTGTTAAATTTTAGAAAGTTTGTGGAAATATATTTGCATTCGAAACCATATAGAAAAAGAAACTATTTTCAAACATGTTTTGTTTTCCTGGATAAAAAAACCTCGTATATTATTATTATTGTTATTATTATTATTATTATTATTATTATTATTATTATTATTATTATTATTATTATTATTATTATTATTATTATTAGTAGTAGTAGTAGTAGTAGTAGTAGTACTAATAGAAGTAATAGTAGTAGTAGTAGTAGTACTAATAGAAGTAATAGTAGTAGTAGTAGTAGTAGTACTAATAGAAGTAATAGTAGTAGTAGTAGTAGTAGTAGTAGTAGTAGTAGTAGTAGTAGTAGTAGTAGTTCCTTTGTAGTTATAGTATCGGGGAAAGTATCCTGAAACTGACGAAAATACTAAGGTCAGAATAGTATCCTAATTTACAGCTTCTATTTTGTCATATTACTAGCCATACACATTTAAATGAATGGAAAAGGCTCTATGTTATTGTTAATATATGTACTGCCACTACATACTTGTAAAATAACTTCAGACTAATTTTAAAGAATGTTTTTGTCAAATACTCCACTAGCTATTAGCGAAAGCCACACAATTTAAATTTTTCCACTATATCTGTCGCTTAAACGTATTTGTAACTCTTGCAGGAGTCTGTCTGGAAATCAATATCAGTGGCAAAACCAGTGCATGAGTCTACCTGCAAATCAATGGCAAGGGCGAACCCAGTGCATGAATCTACCTGAGAATCAATGGCAAGAGCGAAAACAGTGCATGAGTCTACCTGAGAATCAATGGCAAGGGCGAAACCAGTGCATCAATTAACCTGAGAATCAATTGCAAGAGCGAAACCAGTGCAGGAGTCTACCTGCAAATTAATGGCAAGGGCGAAACCAATGCAGGGGTCTACTCGAGAATCAGTGGCAAGGATGAAAGCGGTACATGATTCTACGTGTGAATCAATGGCATGTGTGAAACCAGTGCAGGAGTCTACTTGAGAATCAATTGTAAGGGCAAAACCTGTGAAGGAGTCCACCTGTGAATCAATGGCAACCTATAAAGCCCCGAAAGATTGGTAACAAATTTCATGAAAAAAAAATATTGACAGAATAATATTTTGCAAGCGATGTTCTTTGTTCTGTGGCTTACTTGAATCGATTTTGATATCATCAATAGTAAATAATTCTGGCATGCAAACCATGTTAAAACAGCAATACTTAAACCGTTTGATATGGGCCAAACAAGTTCAGAGGGATTGTTCAATTTTTGACAATTTTAAGGGAGTTGTAGAAATGTTATATTAAGTCGTTTAAGCAACAACGATGCAACAACATTTTAGTAAATTCACCAGTTCATATTGCCACAACGTAATAGAAGAACGTTGTCATGAACATGAACCAATGCCGCGACATGTTAGCTGAGATATAAGACAAAAGATCAAGCCTTCTTCGAGAAACACTCATTGACGTATGTTTATTCTGCTTTAAGAGTTAAGATTAATCAGGCTTTTGTCTTCCTCAGTTGCAACAATTGACATTTTTAAAGAGGATCACCATTTTATTTTGGTTAATATTTATGCTTAGATAGAAAAAAAAACACTATCTGAGACAAGGTTAACCATGTCCTCATGAAAATATAAGAATAGTGCTTTCTGAATAGAAATTTGTTTTAGCCAGGTTATAGTGTAGTGTTATTTATATTTAATTTGTATCGTTTGTAAATTATTTTGTTTTCATGTTATGCTATTGGTAAGAAAACATTGTATCGAGTGGGTGACCTTTTCCAATGTCAATGACAGTTCTGGTAAACAACTTTTTTCTCAAATGTAGGGTCATTATCTTAAGGTCATTTTATGTTTTTATGTTTTATCGTCAAGAACATTTTATGATTTTATGTTTTATTGTTGGATTACGTGATGACTGTCATATGTTTTATATGATCTTGTTGAGGGACTTTCTAGTTATAACAAAGATCGGTCTAAAACAATGTACTTTTGACCCTTATCCATGGTATCTTTTTACGTCTTAGTTTAAAATATAAATCTTGTTTATTTGAAGATTAGTTGTTTTTTTTTTAAATCTAACATAATCAAGTGTTATTGTTGTGTCCAGTAGTTCACTTGAGCTGGAATTTATTTCTTCAAATTAGTCAAGTGAGTTTTCTCAGGAAGTAAAGAGTGCTCATAAAAATAGCATTATTGGACAGAGACATTCACTGGAATTCATAGCGAATTTAAACCTGGAATTATTTTACTGTGTTCAGCAGAAGACTGTTGGTGCAACAACACGTGATGGATACCACACGCATATCAACACCTTCTGCGTTGGACTTAATTTGGATTTCCACTAAATTTTATTCAAAACTGTTATTATTAGGACTTGTGTTTGGAATTCTATGATTTTATTTGATTTTATCCGGAAGACCGTATTCTGTCTTTTTTTCTTTTAATTTGTATTTTATGAAAATAAATTATTAGATGAATTTGACAAAAAGCTTCTACTTTTCCACTCTTTTCTGCTACTTATTTTAATAGCATAAACTCGCAACAGTAGCCTCCCAAAATTTCGGACTCTCGGCACTGATAAGTAAATTGAAACTTCCATCCACTCGACACTGTTTATTGAGTCACTTACATCATCACGTTAAGTATACACTAGTACATATATTCTGATGTTTAAAAAGACTAAGGCCGCCTCTACAACGTATATGTCCATGTTTTTTCGAAAACTTCGGGAAATTTTTTTTTTTGCCATAGGTAAGTTTCTACTTGTAAAAGACCTCGAGATACACATATGATTACGGGCACGATAAAACTACTAGTAAAAAGAGTACGAGTAATGCTGAAAATGTAATTGTACAATGATTTAAAATGTGTATAACAAGATACAAAACGTCGATTTGTGATCATCAAGAACGTTTTATTACAGTGTTCAAGTGGTGACTGATAGTTATACCTGTCAATCTTACAGAGCACATTCTTTAAAATAATAATTCTTGACCAGGTTAGTATATGCTGCTCAGCGAGTTTGAATTGCAAAGTGTACGGTGTGCCACTGGCACCTTCTAATCAATGCTAGTTTAATTTGTGCCTCTTAAATGATACAATTTAAAATATTTTAAACACCATAACGGCATTTATAAATGTTATAATGGTTTTAATTGTACAGTTCTAACGATATTTAAATACAGTTGATAAGTATTTTATGTTCTTACAACGATAATTTGAGTATTGCGACGATAAAAATTTGAGCGTTGCAACAATAAAGAAGTACAGTCTTATATGTATGTTGATACCAACACATATTAATACCGTTGAAACAACACCAGTGTTAATTAACAACACCGGTGCACGGCAAACTATATTATTGAAGAGGCAAAAATGTCAGTTACAACAACAAAACTTGGCTTTGTAACGATATGGTTGCAACGATATGGATAGTTTTAACCCTTTTCGTACAACATGCAAATTGTTACATAAAATGTCAGTTTGAATACCCAAAGACTGACAGATAATGTTCCACAAACTAAACAAAAATATCAAGAAGACTCAATATTTTAGAGCATTTATAATTTGATATGTATTTATTAGATTTAGTATAAATTTTATTAACATTATTTTAAAGATAGACAATATATAGTAACTGTGAACATTCATAACGCGAAAAATATTGATTTGTTTTTGCTCATATTGAAATTCAGATGATTTTAATGTAAAACAGCAAGTATTTAAATGTTTATAATTTTTTTCAATTGAAACAGTATCCCACAACAAAAACTTTAGCGAGGCCTAGAACAAATAATGGCTCTACAAACTGAATCTTGATATTGCCTTCTCTGAACATTGAAAGTCCATTATTTTTGTATTTGAAATATTTTGGTTCCCACAAAGCAACCACTGTTCTTGTAAATTGGTAGGACACAGTGATATGTATATTTAATTTGCATTGTTTGTTTGTTTTTTATTTCAATTTCATTATATGCCATTGATGATGTAACGTTTTATGTTAGGCTTGACCTTGTCTATAATCAAGTTTATATTATATCTGACCTCAATCATTGAGTTTTGTTTCGTAAATAACATGTTTAACTAAATTTTAGTCTAGAACTTAGGAAATTCTCCCATCAATTGCAGTGTCTACCTGTTGTTGACTGCATTTTATATGATAAATTTAGTGATAGATTTCTAATTTAACTTAGATTTTGGTTTGTTTTTTATACAATATATATATATATATATATATATATATATATATATATATATATATATATATATATATATATATATATATATATATATATATATATATATATATATATATATATATATATATATATATATATATATATTTGACCTTTCAGAAGGAAACTTTTCATTAGGTAATGACCGAGATCAGGTTGAGGACTACATAATCTTGTTTTTCTAGAAATTAATTATTAGTGATGTAAGGTCTTAGCAAAATCAGTTGTATTATTATTGAGTCCACGATTCATTTTGGATATTATTTATTTATTAAAATTATCTAGTTCAAGTGAGTCGTCTATTGAAATACAAAGTGATAATAAAAAAAACTCCTGGAAACATAGACTTGAATTGATAGTGAAATTTCAAATAGGTATTTATTTCTTGGTTTATATCATTGTAATCCAACAAAAGACTGTTGGTACATTACCAAAACACAAGCCACCACAGTCATATCAACACTTTCAGCGTTGGATTTAATTTGTATTTCCACTGTAGTTTTTTCTAAACTTTGATCATTATTGACTTGTGTCTGCCATTCCATGATTATTTGGAATTTATCACACAATACCGTAAGTTCTTCGTTTTTACTTATTCACTTTGTATTCTAGGGAAATTAATTATTTGTTGAATTTTACAGACCCCCTTTCTTCTAACTCTCTTCTAATACTTGTTTTAAGACCATAGAGTTGTAATAAAGGACTGAAAGTCAAATGACAGTAGTCATCTTAGTTTTGAAATCATTCATTCATGTGCAGACCCTTTTAGAAAGGCATTTAAAAGAGTATTGACATTTCACAGATTAACAGTGCTATGATATACAATATCTTTTTAGTGCCGATATATATATATATATATATATATATATATATATATATATATATATATATATATATATATATATATATATATATATATATATATATATATATATAGATAGATAGATAGATAGATAGATAGATAGATAGATAGATAGATAGATAGATAGATAGATAGATAGATAGATAGATAGATAGATAGATAGATAGATAGATAGAGAAAGAGAGAGAGAAAGAAAGAGAGAGAGAGAAAGAGAGAGAGATTAACCCAGTTTTAAAATATGAAAGTAAAATCAGACATTTACGTGAATATTTTTTTTGTGGGTTGTGAGGTTCTATTGCCATATGCAATAAATATTCACCACGAAAATGGCATTATTGACTTGGCGTCATGTTACGCTTTCAAAGTTAAAAGGTTCATTTGACTAAGTAACAATTTACAGTAGCTGAGCGTAAATTAGATATTGCAGATAACGGGATAGATTATAAGTAAAACAGTATATGTATTCTCCTAATGAGTCACAAAGATTAATGAATGAACAACAAATCAACGCTTTATTTTCCTTCCTTCAGTGAATCACAAATTCAGATCGGAAAATAATTGACAAAACAATACAATGTGGAAAACATGAAAATATAACGAATCGCTGGAATATGATATTGCTAGAAGTAATATAGACTATAACTATGCTTTCACATAATGAATCGGGATATACTTAACATTGATTGTTATATAAAGGGCTCGAAATCAGTCTCAGGTGCAGATTTACGCTTAAACACATGATTGCAAATTGTTCGTAAAAGCGGGGTTAACAGGTCGAATACTCAAAACAAGATATAAAAATGGACGATTACTGTTGTAAATACGATAAACAGCTGCTGAGACTGCAGTTTGTTTTTACAGAATATTTGCTGATTAATTGAAAAGATAATTATCAATTCAATAATTTGTCGATAACACACTACTTCTCTTATAGGAAGATCTAGAAAGTATCTTGAGAGAAATTAACCAAGAAAATGCGGCTGTTGTTTCTATTGGTCACCGTTTTCGGGATTCTTCAAGAAGTGTGGAGTCACGGTCTATTAGTGGACCCGCCGGCACGTAACTATATGGGTATGCTTGGGTTTGATGTACCCATTAATTACGACACTATGGGTCTTAACTGTGGAGGATTTGCGGTGAGTCTCTCTCTCTCTCTCTCTCTCTCTCTCTCTCTCTCTCTCTCTCTCTCTCTCTCTCTCTCTCTCTCTCTCTCTCTCTCTCTCTCTCTCTCTCTCTCTCTCTCTCTCTCTCTCTCTCTCTTATACTTATAATCCAGTTCCACTTGATTAAGAAATCTTTTTTTCAAAATGATTCCAATAATCAAACTAAATATATGTAATTATACAGACAAAACGTATTAGAGATGTAAGACTAGCCGTATCAACGATAACAAGGTAGGAATAAAATGAGATTGTATGTAATTCATTTAAATGTTATATACTGGACATTTGTTATAATGTATAGACCATAGTGAATGACCAAACAATGAAGAATATTGCTTAAAGGAGGCATAAATGCAGACAAGTATTAGACATTTCAAAAACATCGAAAATATAGGAATAACTTTATGCTTTCAAAATAAATTGAAAGAAAGGGTCTCTGAATATTTGCATCGTTGACAAAGTAAACCCTACAAGCCATGAATGATGGACTTGTGCATATAGCTTTAAATGTGTATGTATGTATGTATGTATGTATGTATGTATGTATGTATGTATGTATGTATGTATGTATGTATGTATGTATGTATGTATGTATGTATGTATGTATGTATGTATGTATGTATGTATGTATGTATGTATGTATGTATGTATGTATGTATGTATGTATGTATGTATGTATGTATGTATGTGTGTGTGTGTGTGTGTGTGTGTGTGTGTATGTATGTGTGTGTGTGTGTGTGTGTGTGTGTGTGTATGTATGTATGTATGTATGTATGTATGTATGTATGTATGTATGTATGTATGTATGTATGTATGTATGTATGTATGTATGTATGTATGTATGCATGCATGCATGCATGCATGCATGCATGCATGCATGCATGCATGTATGTATGTATGTATGTATGTATGTATGTATGTATGTATGTATGTATGTATGTATGTATGTATGTATGTATGTACTTACGTATGTATGCATGCATGCATGTATGCATGTATGTGGATTAATGACACGTCCAAAAAGTCCTGTCTATTAAGTGCCAATTCAAAAATCAAAAAATAGGTTGTTTTTTTTTAAAGTACAATATTGTATCTGGTTAGTAAATGATCAAAAACGTTTTACTTGAGTTCACATACATTTTTTTTAAGTTTAGTCCTTCTTGGTGGAAGTCACTACACTCTATATAAATGCCTTCTACGGTCAGTAGACACTGGCACGGTAGACACTTTGTATGAGGTCACCCTTCAGGAATTATACATGTGTCAGGCAGATGTCTTTTCATCTTTTCATCTAACTGCATAAGACCACCACATCTATCTGACTTGATTTATATGAGTAATACAACACGATTGTTACGTTCCGAAGCAAGTCTTTTGATTTTTCATTACATACACACACACACACACACACACACACACACACACACACAATATTGTAGTTGTTTTTAAATTTCACTTTGCACTCAATGGAAATACGTATTTTTACATTTTACAAAACGTGATGGTTTTCGCTCTTTTATGTTACTTACTTTAAAACCATAAAGTTGTAACAGCATTTTGCCAAGTATATAGAACATGTTGATTCATATCATATTACAACAGTAATATATATATATATATATATATATATATATATATATATATATATATATATATATATATATATATATATATATATATATATATATATATATATAGAACATAACAATTACTAAAACAGTATGTCGATTTGTATCATTAAAACAGCAGTATAGGACATGGCATTTTACATAATAACAAAACAAAAACGGAACATTTCGAATATATGGCACTAAAAATCTTGATAGTGATTCAACTTAGTCGGACAGAAAAGATAAAAAATTGCATTTGGACTAAGATCAATCCAGAAAAAAACAAGGAAAAATTAGCTGGAAAGTTTAAAAACAAACAAACAATAAACTATCTTAGACCGAATCCGGCTGGGAAAAGCTAAATTAATACTGGATATCCAGTAATAGTTTTCCTGAATATTCCAGTATACGCTACATGGTAATATTACCCACCTGTGAACAATGTCTAACAGATAATATAAACTTCCCAAACCAAATAAGGAATTATTGAAGAAGTTTATGTAACTTTGCTATGGAATAGTATTCCAGTTGGGATTAGAAATGTCCACTATATTTCCAGTGGCTTTAGAGATGCAACTAAATTAAATAAATTTATTTGGTTTTCAGGGTAAATTAATTCTTTAACTAATTGTGCTTCCCTTTTAAAATAAGTCATCATCATCATCATCATCATCATCATCATCATCATCATCATCATCATCATCATAATCATCATCATCATCATCATCATCATCATTATTATTATTATTATTATTATTATTATTATTATTATTATTATTATTTGATTATTATTATTATTATTATTATTATTATTATTATTATTATTATTATTATTATTTGATTATTATTATTATTTGATTATTATTATTATTATTATTATTATTATTATTATTATTATTATTATTATTATTATTATTATTATTAAAACAGTAACATAGAACATGTCGATTTATATAATATTAAAACAGTAACATAAAACTTAATGATTTATATCGTACTAAAATAATAACAAAGAACATGCCAATTTATATCATATTAAAGCAGTAACAAAGAAAATGTCGATTTGTATCATTTTAACTCGGAACTATAGACATGCTAATTTTTATTATAGTAAAGCATTAAGTGCCACCCATCTCGTTAATATCCATTGTTATATTTTTAATACTGGGGCGAGATAAATAATATTGTGAAGCATGTCAAAAGTTTTGCAGGTGAAATATAGTTTTAATTTGCGTCTAAATCCTCAACAACTTTTCTGTTCAAGAGATAACGACCTATCTTCGTCAATCTCCTTTCGATACAAACACTCCCTTGTCTGTAACTGATCACTTATAAATATCAACTTATTAGCATTTATTCTTTAAAAACAAATGTCTGAATGTACCCAAATATACATTATATATAAATTATATATAAATTAAGCCTAAATATACTTAATTGCACCTAAATGTATCTACTTTGCCTATTTTACATCAAAGTTGTGAATATTGGTAACAGAGTATACATTACGTGTATATTTATATATTGACCTATTTGGTGACATTGTTTCAATTATTGTAGTTTTTTATTGTCTCATTCACTCCATCAGCATTTTGGAGTTATTCTTGAGAATGTAGTATCAAATTTTCCATCCATTTCCGATAAATAATAACCAGATATTAATACTATCTTTGTCGTTCAGCCTAAAACTTTCACGAGGAAGACATCGAAATGTCGAGAGTACACATTTCCTGTTAAAGCGAGTGCCTGGAATCGCCTCTTGATTACAAATAGTTGGCAAGTATTCGGTCACGACTGTAAGATTGAATATATATTGTGTTCTCGTTTTTGTGAGTTTAAAGCAATATTTCAGCGCTTGATAGGTTATTTATGGCAGCCAAAATAACTTGTGGAGGAAGAACCCGGGAATACTCGGAGAAGAAACGCCGACCCACGTGAAATGTTAACATTATCTATATAGGAGCATCGTACCATGTTTTTATGTTCATGAGGTCTTATCCTATATTATATTAGATCAAAGATTTGCATACACTCCCAAAACTGTTTTTATGATATCGTATTTTCTAAAATTATGTTATATTTGTAGGAAGATAGATGTCTTTCTGGGTATTAATGAGAAGACAAGACTATTATACTCAGGTTCTCAAGCTTGGAATATAAGAGGGATAAAAAAGAATATGATTATAGTTTTGATATCACAAAGTAATGCTTAAATGGGATTACAGAACTGTTATGATACTAAGAAACTGCAAATATATTTTTTTCAAGATTCGTATGTTAAACTGTCTTCATTACTTTATTATATTGATAAATGCATGTCATGGAAATGTCAAAATGAGGTAAAAAGTTTTGTCTTTCTCAAGGAAAAGAAGAACGTGACAGGAAGTAGCGATAATCACAACAGGGACTATTAATTCTTTCTGTTTGTCTTTTGTTTTTATATTATTCAAAGTCAATGAAGGTGAGTATGTATGTATGTATGTATGTATGTATGTATGTATGTATGTATGTATGTATGTATGTATGTATGTATGTATGTATGTATGTATGTATGTATGTATGTATGTATGTATGTATGTATGTATGTATGTATGTATGTATGTATGTATGTATGTATGTATGTATGTATGTATGTATGTATGTATGTATGTATGTGATATCGTAGGCATGTATTGATGGATGTACTGATGAATGTATGTAAAGCAGGTAATGCTATATGTCTCGTTATCGATCTATCCTTCCGTCTATATATCGGCCAGAACAATTTTCAAACCCAATATTTTTTATGTCTACAAAAATGTGAGATATTCAATTCTAGCTAATACCTTGTTGTATAATAAAATATATATTTCATGTTATTAATCATGGAACTGCTTCTGTAGACGGTCTTGGTATTTCATTATTTAACTTTTTCGTGGAAGATCATTCAATCAATCCGAAGCTTAACACCCCGACTTAATTGGTTAACTGATCGACTGATTGGTTGACGGACTGCTTTAGATCTTAGCTTATCTTCTGTGGTTTTTTAAAATGATGTTAAACACACCAGCAGTATCTGAATACAGCTCGAGTACTAATATGCATTTCAGTACAAGGTATAAAATGACATGTATAAAGAATGATTAAGTCGTGTGTTTAAACTTTTCATTAAACATTTCAAGGTGGTCTCTATTTAAGCTTGCCATGCCAATTTTAAATCTACATTAACGATATCCATTAACTGATTCAGCTCAATCACATTTAAATGGATTTCAAAGAATTGCAACAAATTTAAGTTCGATGGAAAAAGCGTTGGCTTAAAAAAGTGAACTTCCTGTTAAATACACATTTGTAAAGTGTGTCCTAGCAAAGATATCAAGAAGATTTTTAAAATAATATACTCGTTCAGACCGAAAAAGTTACTAACATTTTTATTAAGTTAGGACAGATATAATCTTTTGAAGAAAAAAAAAATGAATATAACCGATACAGCACGCACAGCCTTGAACATATCTGGGTTTAGCATTTACCATTGTTTTCTAAGCGATTTGGATATTGTCTTTACTAGTATTTTGGCGAATGTATATGTTTATGCTTTGCATACCTGTGGATCAGCATCAGTCAACATTATTCTCGTTAAGAATATAAAATCTGTTCACGTTTCTGATTACAGGTAAACTTTAATGTCCTTCTGTCACATACACGTGCCACTTTATTAATTCTCCCTTTATTTAATACAGAATCAGTGGAACAATAATGACGGTAAATGTGGCATCTGCGGGGATCCGTATCAGGGTCCACGTCTCCACGAGCCAAAGGGACCATATGCCACCCCCATTATTGGACGGTGCTACCCGAAAGGGATTAAAAGCATCGAGGTTACTGTGAGAATACCAGCATATCATAAAGGTAGGTATTGGCGGATAATGTACATAGCCCAGCCTTAATCAGTCCTTCTTTGATGATTTATGGGACTCTTTTCTCTGGAAAAAATTAATATAGCAAAAAAAATGTTTCAGTTGAGTCTCTGATAAATTCTATATTAAAATCTGATTATCTGAAACGTTTATAAAAATAAAAAACAAGGAAAGATATGTTTAGTACATACACTAACTGTATTTCAAATGTAAGTACTCCAATTGTCTAGTGTTTAAAACCTGTCGGCCCCAGAAGTTATTCATCTTGAAATAGTATAACGTAGTACTCATCTTTAGAAATAGATAACTATTCAAAATTCATTATTTTTCATTGGTATAAACAATCTAAACCTAAAAAACTTTCTTCAGTAAATATAAACAAGCAAACTTTTAGGTGTGAGCTAACTTAAATCAATACTTTTTAATTTATCATATTTTAGTCTATTATGTAGAACCTTCTTAGTTTACGCTTTCACATTTTAATCAGCGTTACGTAGAAATGTATAAGCCTTCTTCTCATTGGGTGACCTGCCTTAAAACACAGATAAAGAGGAACGGTGACAATCTGGGAAGGTAAAGTAACATGGTGAACTAATAATTAAAATAGAATATCACATTTTCGTTTAGTTTGATTTAGTGTTTTACGGAACAGCACTTAAGTAGGTTATTTAGCGCCGGGTCAATAGGAATACAGTGAAGAATAAAAATTTTTATCCGACCCAGGGTACACGTTGGCATATAAGTTCAGATTTCAGTCGTTTCATAAAGATAACTTTTGGGACTAATTGCAGGCTATTTTGAATTTCGGCTTTGTCACAACAACAACCCCAAAGCCAATGTGACCCAAGAGTGTTTGGATATGAATCATTTGGCAGTGAGCGGGACAGGAGTCACAAGATACGATATTAACTTCCTTCAGCAGCTTCACTACACTTTCCACATAGACCTTCCGGAAGGTTTAGAATGCACGCAGTGTGTACTCCAGTGGAAATATAATACTGGTTTGGATCAAAAACATGTATCCGCTTCACCTCATGTTTTCTTTCAGAATTTGAAACACACACACACACACACACACACACACACATACACACACATACACACACACGAATAATGATATCGATATTACTTTTAGAACTATTTTCTTTACCAAAAAAACATATCTGCCTCTACTTGTGTTACTTAAATCTGTATTTCTGCATTTATGTTAATTTCATCTCTCTCTCTCTCTCTCTCTCTCTCTCTCTCTCTCTCTCTCTCTCTCTCTCTCTCTCTCTCTCTCTCTCTCTCTCTCTCTCTCTCTCTCTCTCTCTCTCTCTCTCTCTCTCTCATGAATAGATCTTAAAATGCGCGAAGAATGTAGACACTCAAGTACAAAAGTATGTAATAATGATGTGCTATCAAGGAATGCCTAAATCGAACACCAAGCAACAGAAAGGTGGTTTGAGTCATGCGAATTGTCAATGGCAGAATTAACCTAACAAGATGTAATTTGATATTTTTTATATGTATATGGTATAACTGCTTCTCTCTCTCTCTCTCTCTCTCTCTCTCTCTCTCTCTCTCTCTCTCTCTCTCTCTCTCTCTCTCTCTCTCTCTCTCTCTCTCTCTCTCTCTCTATATATATATATATATATATATATATATATATATATATATATGGTAAATAAATTAATATATAAGTAAGTAAATACATATGGATATTAAGAAGATTGTAAAGTCCATTTATACATTCAATTTTAGTTTTTACTTCTGTACAAAGAAGATATTGCAATAAAGGGCACACTTTGTTGTCCTTAGAGGTTAATTTTATAGGTTTCAATGCTTTTTAGGTTAAAGCGGTTGTTTCATTATACCATATTGTGATTCCGTCCTGAGGATTACTGCAGAGTGTATTTTTTTTTTAATTTATATAAATTTGGACATTACGTTGTTCCAGGCAATAGTTGGGGATGTGATGAAAACTTTAAATGCGGAGTCGGCTTCGGTCCTCAGGAACAGTTCATAAACTGCGCGGATGTGGCAGTTTTACCGGACTGCACAAACGTGGCGCCAACACATTCACCAACTGTTACCTACCCGCCTTGGGGATCGAGTTTTTCGACAACTTCCACACTAGTGTCACCCTCAGACGATACCCCTTTAGAACAAACGATTACGATAAGGCCCGGAACAACCCCCGTGAGACAAAGAAAAACGACCTTTCAACTTACTACAATACGAAAAACGTCGGGAATTCCAACTAGTCAGGTTACTAATAAACGGGTGGGGATTCAATGCAAGGCGGCAGACATCTGGGTAGGAAATCGGAGAATGGATAAGTGGTGCATGACCAACTGTTTGCACGATCCACCCTACTGCCCGATTACTCACTGCACATGTACAGGAAGTAATGGTGAGAGTAAAAACAGGGTAAGCTATCGAACATACATCTTAGAAATCGTATTGAAAACACCAAAAGGGGCCAAGAATTTACGTTTGTAGCAATTTATAAAGATGAAACGAACAATTAAAAAGCTATTGCTTAGATTCCACAGTGTATCTGATTGTCTGAAAGCAACACTCTCAACTTCTTTTTTGAAAAGTAACATTACGTGCAAATATCTTGTGGCTATTATTTAATATTTATCAGGTCTTTTCTGTTATTTATGTGCTGGTGGTTGAGATGGTTGTTCTGTTGCTTTTGATAATACGTTCGTACAACAAATATATTTCAGCTAACCAATAATGAAAAACCAACCATCAGTACCAACTTCCTCTTCTTATGTAGACAACGACCGAATTCATTAGTCTAAACAAGCACACAGCGATGTGTCTTAAATCTAGCATTTAATACTGAAACCGAACCTGTGAATGTGGACGTTTTCCTAACACTTTATGATCTCAAAAGGTTTATGACAGTGATATTTACAATAGCCACAATCATACTGTCTTTCTTACTAAACAAATCAAGACATATAACTCAGGTAAAAAAGTTCCTTTCTAGTTTTGTTGAATTCAAATTATTTTAATTTGTGTGTGTCCTTTTGCGCTCCATATTCTTGTGGATTTAATTGTGCAGTATCACTCTACTAATTTATCTGAAATAAATGATAAATATATAACAAAAATATTATTATCATAATTCGATCACGTTTTGTTGTCAGCATCAGAAACTCCGGGTCATAACTCAACGCTTTACGTGTTGTAATGATCGGAATTTCTGGTGCTGACAACCCTGCCTATCAGCAATCAAAATCGCATTACTGTGATAATAAAGCAATTTACATTTCGTAAGGAGTTCTATATTTCTAAATCTTTCTACAATTTTTTTAAAAAAATGATTTGCCTTTTGCAGACAATAAAGATATGCGTCCCAACTGCAGCATGGAGTCACGTGCCCGGATTCTCATCTTGGTGTAATCTGAACTGCAACTGGGATAAGCCCAACTGTCCCCCTGAACACTGTACATGTTACTAAGTTGTGTGTATTAACGAGTTTTGTTGTTTTAGAGTACTGAATGCTTATGTTTAAAATAAAAAAAAACTATGTTCATGTACCTTTGCTTTATACTTCATAAATGAGACTGAAATGATAATACGCATACTGATTTTAAGTGCGCGTTACACGTTTCTGCTGGACATTTCGAATGTCCCTTGAAGACATCATGCTCTGAGTACAGTGCAGTCATTAACATAGCCAATGTACCATATATACACCACCTATAAATACACATTCCGTATGTTTATTTCTGAATGTTTAAGGAGTATAAAGTTCTGCTATTTTTAAATTGCGATAATGTTTCAAAAAATAATTTCGTGGGTGTTTTTCTTCTTCTATTTTCACTGATGGGACATGTTTTAATGGCTGTTTTGGTTTTGCGTAATGGACAACTTTTCCAGCATCTGTAAAATATATAGCTTGCTTTTATTTTGTATCAAAATGTTTCAACATTTACAAACATTATTTTATTTTCTATAATAACTAAATAGCCTTACATAGCCTTCCAAACAAGAAAGGATCAGCCAAAAATGCCTGTATGGGCTTAAATGTTAAATAATTCTTAAGAGGTGCTTTGATACAAAACCAATGCGTCATTTAAGTAGGGTGTACATTATGTGTATAACTCCATCCATATCTCTTGAATGAAGTGTTTATTTTATCTACATCTCAAAATTGTTCTTGACTCTAGAGTGACACTTTGACAACAAAAAATAGAGCAAAATATTAATTATTAGTCCAAAATGGTACACGTATTACTGCTTAGTAAAAATAATCCATAAAATGTTCATTATTAGGGCAAAAATGTACAATTGTTAATGTCTTATGGTCAAATCTTCAATCGAGAACTATACATAAAACCGATGAGTATGTTGGGTGTATAGATTCCTCATTCACACCATACTATTAAAATTTACATAATTATCGGTTAAAGCGCAAAGTTATAGAGAGTTTTGAACGTTATACATGTAATCTCGAATCCCAGATAGTCATATTTGCTTACGTGAACCATCTTTTGAGACTATTTTAATCTCGCAAATGAAATCATCCTTACAAAACTTAAAAACTTACACCAATTTATGTTAAATGAATCTAAATGACTTACAGCTAGCATATACATTCGCCAAAATGGCTGTTATTGCTCCTTTGTGAACATTTTTGTACAATGTGCTGAAAATTTTCATTCATTTTGAAATCATCGCATACTTTTAATTTGTCATTTTTGTTGTGGGGCACACATATTATATGTCAGAAGGTATTGAGTTAAATATATATGTTTATCAGTGGTTTCTTCGTATTTCTTATTCAGCATCTACTGAAAGATTTATCCGAAGAGAATAAAAATGTTCCAATGACAAGTCCATGCAGTTTTTTAATCTCAACCTTTGTCACAAAGACACGGCAGTCTACCATTTATTAGAAAGATGTATCTAGCTGCCATTTATAAATGTTCTGATGTCATAACATCAGGATTGCTCATTCAATTATCGATACAGGTATAGTTTCTTAAAAGCAGAAATATTGTTTAATATCAAACTGCAAACTATTCAGCAAAGGTGTCAATGTAAAAGCTAAATATTGTCCTTAAATTTGGATCAAACGATTCGACATAAAATCTAACCATTTTAAAAATTTAGTTTTGTTTTACATATTTATATAAAAACTGTTTTAAAGGGATTTGACCAGGATATAGTATAATGGAAAAGGACACCTGAAACGTTGGCACATCGAACAAATTCGATTTCTTATCATATACTTCAAAGTACATTAACTACTTTTTGTGCATAAACCGATTTTTATGTAAATTTTAACTTAACAATAAATCCATTTTATAGCACCTTATAAGTCTCTATTTAGTTGGCCTTCAGCAATGCTAATATCTTTAACGTTTTGTGAAGAATCATTTAAGCATCATCTGCATACTGAAGAAAGCCTCATGCACTTTGAAAACTCATTTATACAAAGTATGAAAAGGAGAGGACCTAATTTCAAATCAGCAGCCTGGATGCCACGATGTAATCAAATTACTTTCTTAAAGTAAAAGGTCATAAATTCATTGAAAATAAAACTATATAATTTTGCTAAGAATATGTAGAACAAATACAGTTCTATAATTACGAATAAAAATAACTTTATCATTTATACAATCGTCTACAACATAAATTGTGTCTGCGAATATATTACGTAAGTGAGTCTGTTGACCCTTCTAAGAGCTTCACGACAAATTATTGAAGACACTAGCTTTTGAATCAGACTTATTTATAGTTACTTTTTTCAACGAAAACGTTAGTAATATTGGGAAAAAATGTCATTTATCATACGTTACATATTTTGTAGTGACAAAGTTCTTACCAATCTTTAACCCTATACGGCAGAAATAAATTCATTGAAACTATTTGCAAATTTTGTAAAGTCATTAACGATTTCGTCATCAAGTGTAAGGAAAGTTAGTACTATACATGATTTATATGTCTTCTAAATTTCTTTTGGCTTATTTGATTACTAATGAACATCGTCTATGTTTACTCCTTTTGCATCTGCATTTTGTTGTAAGAACCTTATTTTTACACGCCCATCAGACAGCTTAGTCACGTTTACGTTTGTTTTTCTTGCTTTCTCATTCAGGAAATTACTTGAATGCATGCATCCTGAGATACCAGCATTAATCGAATTTTCCTAACCTAATCTAATTATATATTCTTTGAACGGTAAATACTGATCAGATATATAGAATAATAATTCCTTTAAGGCTAACCATGCATCGTTGATATCTTCATAGGTATTAACTGTTTCCCATGGCACTTGCGTTAATTCTTCCTTTAACATTTATTCATGTAAGCACTTAAATTGCCTATATTTAATATTTAAATAGTGCTTTAATTAATTTGGTTCCTTTCCTGACTGAATAATAATTACAATGACCGCTTATGCCAGGGGCAACAACTCCAGAATCAGCATGCATATGAATCTCAGATCTCAACTAGTATGACTGGGCCGTTCATTTTGCTAGTTAGCTTTGCAAATAACTGATACATTCCAATACCAATTAATTAAATCATGTAATTTGAAGTAGCATTCATCCAATAATTACGTTCAATTTTAGATCTGTGAATAACTTTCCCCGATCACTAACTTAACTAGATTAGGTGGAATTTAGTGAGCGAATAAATTTCTACACACTCGGGCTTTTTCAAATGTAAGAGTTGATATATATCTTACTTTGCAGCAAATAAAATTCGCATTCTGAAACAAAGTCATACATTTAGACTGTCTTATTGGGTATTACATTTTCCCATCGCTTATTCTAATGTTATCTACCATTACATGCGAGAATGATGGGTTTATAGACAGCTATGTATAAGATACAGGATTTCTTGACTGGTTTTACTTCCACTGCAGTTATTTTTATATTCCCGAAATCCTATTGGCATGTTATTGTATTACGATCTTTACGAAGCGTATTAGGAATATTCACTCACAACCCCATATACTCTCCCAGATTCTAAATTTATGTTGTTGTTGTTGTGGTTTTTAATTTAACTGAAAGTGGCAGCAACAAAATCTAGTCAAATTAGATAATTGCTAGATAAATCGAATCTGAAAAGAAATCTTTAATTTTCTTGCTTTTCTATGACCTTGATCTTTGGCCTTTTTACCTTTAAGCTAATAGGTTTATTTATTACCACAAGTGCAAGCTATTTACAAATTTGGTCAATGAACGTTGTCCGGATCTAACGTCATTACGAAGAAACTGTTTTTTTTATTTGAATGACTGTGACATTGAGCATTCACTCTTTTTGCTAAATTTATACCATTTTTCTCAGAAGTCCTAACGTAAGTCATCAAACATTGATAGAGAAAAAACCTAAGGATTGTGTGCAATATCAAGAATCAGACATATATGATCATAAAATTATACACCCAGCCTTAGGTTATTAGTACTACGATTCTACTTCCTAATTGATAAAGAGAGGTAAAGTAAATCTCTACATGTATGTGCTTTTATTACGTTTGTAGTTTCGGTAAATGATGGCCAGTTCTTTAAATATTTCAACTGTGCACAGAGCAATGTATATGGTTGCCCTCGTCCAGGGGCGTCCCGCCAACGGCTCTACATTTGGAAATGTACTCGCTCGAGCGAGCGTCGTTATGGAGATCTACTGCTCTTCCGAGGTAATGGTCTGATGGGCAGTGGTGGCAAGCTCCCGCAATTTCATTTACCTGTAATGTGCAATGTTGATTTTAAAAATACAGATGAAATAACATCTTAAGAAATCGATTAATTTTGTTAAGTCGTTATTTACTTAAAACGAAACGATGACCAAGACCATCCGGCCAGGTATTGATTTATGTCGATTGCAAACCAAAATTAAACGACCATTAAAATGTGGGTCCAGTGTCTGTTACCGAAATAGACTGAAAGCTGACCAACACACAAAATTCACGTCTGAATGCAGAAATAAAAATATAAAAAGATGCAGATCCCTATAAATAAAGATATAATAATTAAAATCTGTTGTTTATTTTAAAAATGTCATCCCCTGGTAAATGTTAACCTTTCTGTTATGTTTCTGTAGTATCGCCACCAAAGGAATGTTGACTATTAATCCACGTAAGAAATGTATGAACGAAATTTTTATTTAAAAAACTCTCTTTCCTTTAAAGAAAAGTATTCATTAATTTGGAAATATACCCATTCTTAAAGTAGTTCTATTAAAATTATTATAAAATTTCGTAACTTCTTCTTTCAGCAGCAAATCGCAATAGCAAAGAATCGAGAAGAAAAAAAAACAAGCAAATCAAAAGGGTTTTGTATATATATATATATATATATATATATATATATATATATATATATATATATATATATATATATATATATATATATATATATATATATATATATATATTGAAGTAAATCTACATTTTTGTTAGTAGACATAAGGAAACATTTTCCCTGTGGAGTGGAAAGAAACATAATATCAGTCGTTTAATAGAATGGAGATTATCTTCATGTTATGTCCAATAAATGGCAATTTTGTTTCAAATTGAAATAGTTCATGCGAGTCATAATAAAATATCAAGTTTAATAATTTTAAAGATCAGGAAACCTGATATTGGCAGGACCTTTCAGATATCTGCAGCAAGTCAGACATGGCGATACACCTTTTAACATAATCACCTAGGACCTCAGCATTAAAATATTTTAAATATTATTCAACATTGCAACATGCTTTAAATTTAAAATATGTGATAATAAACCAAATATTTCGCTCTTACTACTTGTATTAATTTGGAATCTTCTTGCATTTAAATTTTGGAGTTTTGATCTCATGAATATAAAATTTTTAAAAAAATTGGTACATGAATGATTACGGACTGTTGGATGCACATACATAGAACATTACTTCTCGAAATATAATAAGTAACAGTAAAAGACTAGTGATCGACATACTAGGCTGCTGGCCAGGAAACAATACCTATATTTTCTTACTACAAAGTTGGCCATGAAGAGTGTGTGTGTGTGTGTGTGTGTGTGTGTGTGTGTGTGTGTGTGTGTGTGTGTGTGTGTGTGTGTGTGTGTGGTTTTAATAATTTTAGTCATAACGTTACTATGTCTGCAGTGTGCCTATTTTAAACTGATGTATGTCACTGGGGATTCATGCCACAGACATGTCGCATGATGTCCCACTCAGTCACATTATCCTGACACCAGGCCGATCCGTCCAAATAATAACCGCTCAATGCTGAGCACCAAGCGAGGCAGCTGCTAGTACCATTTTTATAGGTTTTTGGTATGACTCGGCATGATTTTGAGCCAGGACCTTGACGCTATAACCACTTAGGCCACCAGAGCAGTCTGCTCTCCACGAAACAGTACCTGTACATACTTACTACTATGTGTTTATTAGAGTATGCCCTTCATTTCGGATACTCTATAATTATTCAACCAGACCTTTCCCATGGCTCCATGAGATTTTCGCCACACGAGGGTCCAGAAAAGATACATACAGACGATTATATTTATCAGAACGTGTCTTAACATACATCTGTGGACGTCCTTCGTCAGCGAAGTACCGGTCTTAACACAAGTCCGAGGAAGTATGTTTTCAGTGAATTAAAATGATAATTTGTTCACATGTTAGACAGCATTCTTTAAAAATTAAAACAAATAAGACTTATAGAACATAATACACAACTTTGATGTTTTCGTTTATGTTTTGGAATGTTTATATAAAATCTGTGTTATGTAATACAAGTTTTGGAATGACCATATAAAATCTGTGAACGTAATACATGTTTTGGAATGACCATATATAATTTGTGTATGTAAAACAGGTTTTGGTTCTGAAGGAAAATCTTGCAAATTGTCAATCATCATAAGCTCATGTAGTGTGTCCAAGCTGCATGCATCACTCGCGTGTTCACAACCCACTTGGTGCGTACAAGCTACATGCATTACCCGCGTAATTAAGACCAACTCAGTGCGTACAAGCTACATACATTACCCGCGTAATTAAGACCAACTCAGTGCGTACAAGCTACATGCATTACCAGCGTAATCAAGACCAACTCAGTGCGTACAGACTGCATGCATTGTCTGCATGTTCACCGATGTATTTAAATATCATTAAAGTAAATTATGAATGTGCTTCCATCTCCGCTGATACATAAATAGTACTAATGGAATAGGGTATGGATGTTGCATTTTTCAGACAGAGTAATAATGGAAAGAAAATAGATATCAACAACAATTAGTTAAACAGCCATTTATTTCGCTAACAACTGTCTTCCAACTGTTGTGCTGGTTATTGTTGTTGTTGTGGGACTCAATGCCATTTTTCAGCACACGATAGGCTATACATGGCGGCCAGTATAAATAGTGGAAGAAGAAACTGGAAATTCCTGGAAATAACCACCTACCCACGAGAAGCTACTGGTATGCTTTCTCACGTATCCGCATTCGCCGAATCTTAGACTCGAACCCACGCAGATAGAGTTGAGATGGCAGTGATCCGTAATAGATAGCGCTTTAGACCACTTGGCCACTCTGCGGTGCTGGTGTGACCACGTATAATTAGCGTCATCTATCTTAGAAAAGTACGGAATGTCGTTCTTGTTGTTGATTTGAGGTTGGTGACATTTTTCAGCACACATGGCGACCAGTGTAACTGATGGAGGCAGAACCAGATAATATGCCGGTAAGAGCCACAGACCCAGGGGAAGTTACTAGCAGCTTTCTTGGTCATGCCCTAGACTTAATCCACTCAGATAGAGGTGAGATGGTAATGATCTGTAAAGGCTATCGCTTTCAACCACAAGGCCACCTGGGGTCCCGAAAATACAGGTGTATGTGCAAAGATTACGTATAATCACTTAAGATGGAGGATGATAGTTTTATGTGGTCTCAGCACGCAGTGTTGGGTGGAAAAAGCTAGTTCCGAACGACCAGAATTGCGTGGATCTGAGAACTCTTTGCAGACCTAGAGTTTGAGAAACGTTTTTCATTGGTACCCGGCCTCATTTGGCAAGCCAATACCATCACTGGCCCGTAACTAGTCAAATATGTCTCAAGACTATAACTATACTTAAAGCAGCTATTTTAGCAATAAGAATAAACGCAACACAAAAATATTCATTTTGCACGCACACGCTAACTTATGCAACACGTTTCCAAATATACACAAGATATTGTTCATGCCGTCTTTGTATATTTCTCGTGTTATGGAGACTGTAACGTCAATGCAACATTATGACAGTTGCATATTATATGTAGTTTGGAGTGCGTACAGTTATATTAATTTTTGTGCTACACATTGCTGTAAATGTGTTCGCTTCAAAAATTATAACCACTAAAAACTACATAAAACATTTAAGAGAAACTTCAGTCAGTTTAACATACACATACACATTCGAAACGAATAGCTGTCATGTGACAAAATTCACTTTGTATACACCTTTGCAAGTAAAAACAATTGGCTTGATGACGTAGAAATTGAGTACTTACGTGAAGTTGGCCATGAGTGCCAAGGTCATAAATATAGCGCAGCAAAGTCTCACTTAAACAGACTTGACCACCTGGTGCACCGGGGCTCCTGCACTCAGGGCAGGTATAGCTGATAGAGAAAAAAGAACATACAAGAAATTTGTTTTTTTGGCATGATAAGTGTATATACGCCCTTGTCATAAGAATATTTAGTTTGCTCTAGATGTTATTAGTGCGCAAAACATCACACCAGTTAAAACATTACACCCTCTTATTTCTCATTTATAAATTGTCACGTCTTTAGAATACACAACAGTAACAGTTATTTAGTAAAATAATAAATTAAAATATCCTGGTGTCACCAACAGTTTTCTTTTATATGCTCTCTCTCTCTCTCTCTCTCTCTCTCTCTCTCTCTCTCTCTCTCTCTCTCTCTCTCTCTCTCTCTCTCTCTCTCTCTCTCTCTCTCTCTCTCTCTCTCTCTCTCTCTCTCTCTCTCTCTCTGCTACTTACTGAGAACGAGATGCCATATGTCCATTGCATGTATCCCGGATGTTATTCAAAGCGTATGCATTGTCAGGTACACCGGAAGGATGTTGCGCCCAGAGAGAAATTTGGTGGCTGTTGTGAAGAGCTAGGATCTTACAGGCAAGGTCCTTGACGGCTGCACCGCATGAGCCGGTACCAGTAGCTGCAAATATAGTAAAATGTAATGGCCTATGGCAGAGTATTAACCAATACAGAGTAGTTTATCTGTTACAATTTTTACATCATCAATAATGAAGGAGCATCCGTTCCTAACTATCTTGCTCCACGCTCTTTCATACCTCACCACCTCCAACTTCGCCCTTAAATTTGTTTTTCGAAGTATATATAGTTTAAGTCAAGTCCGATGATTATATATTCCTGTTTTATATTCCTGTTATAGTCTTTGAATAACTGATTGTTTAAAATAAACAATTCGGGATAATTATAGAACTAGTATTCGGTTCCCATGTGTCCCTAATATGAAAGCTTTATTCTTTGTACTAAATATTTTAATTTGCCCCTTTTCTTGATTTCATTCAATGAATGGATCAGTACGAATTACATGTACACTGAAAATGCTAATTATATAACAATTCAAGCTATAATAGAAATTAGGAACAGAAGAAAGAGATTTTAAAATCTTATTTTGCTTGCTGATTATATACTTTCTGTCTGTAGACATGAATAAAAACACTTTTGGTGAGAAAACATCAATTATGAAAAGTTTTTAACATATCACTTTTTCAAACTGTTGGGATAGAAGTTGTTACATACATTCAATATTATTTTCTTCGGCATGAACCTGAATTTAACTCGTTTAGGGGGCTCTTTACAGCTACCGTATTATGAATTTATGAGAGCATGGCAGGTGTAAGATGAAGTTGTTTACATTTGCAACATGCACAATAGAGAGAATGTTGGTATACCTATACGTTACTTTCACGTACGTTGGCTGAAATTTCTTCAGATATTGTACTTATGGAAATTGTACATAATCTAAGCCCACAGCTAACTAAAATGATAGATACCTTGTGCGAAAACAAAACAAAACTTTAGTCATTACCGTCGGGTTGTCAAATAAACATCAGTTTTTTGCAGCCTTTGAGAACTATATTCTAAACTACTTTTGTTCATATGAAATAATATGGCGCTAGAAGGATACAAAGTTACAATCTGAACAATCGCGGTCTTTGCTTTCGAAAAATTATAGCACAGTCTGCTAGAAGCGAATCACCAAACACATCAAACTGATATTGATGTGCATTCCAATCTGATTAAAATCAGCTCTCCGTTGTCCTATGTGAAGAGCGGATGACGCCCGCTTAAGGGTCGTGTTCTGGTGACCTTTGAATTGGCTAATAGAAATGAAGCTTTCAAAAATCTTAAATGAATTAAATTGTTCGGTACAAATTCATGCTCGTCATCGATACTGATCCGTCTCCAAACGCTAAGATATTAGACTTCATCTGATTGGCTGATAAAATTACCATTATGATAATAACAGTTTGCCAGAACATGACCCCTGAGCTCTCACTGTCAGATCTTCACGTATAACAGTGAGGATCTGATTTTAATCACATTGATGTGTATTCCTACAACTGCATGTATAGTACTTTCACCACCTGACGGAATTAGCCGAACTGTGTTCCGATCGATGAACGTAACGTCACAGGACGTCTATTGTACTGTATGACCTAAACAGAGCATTTTTCCGATTTACATAAGAGTCAAATTAAGTTAAATAATAATTTCATTGTGGGTAACAAAAATGTTTACGCATGAGAGAGAGAGAGAGAGAGAGAGAGAGAGAGAGAGAGAGAGAGAGAGAGAGAGAGAGAGAGATTTAATAACTTTGCATCATGAAATTATTCATATCTCTCAAGCAGATAGATAGTGGCTGATTGTAGCTTAGATGATTATTCTGAAAGTCAGTTTTTATTTTTATCTTACAAACCAATTAAAAAACAATTGTTGCCAAATATTACATTTCAACGTTTCACTACTTACATGCAGATGCGGTACACTTTGAGGCATCGGCTGTATTCAGGTAATTACCGACTACCCAGGCATTCTAAAATTGAATATTAGGTCATTAGTCTATACAAAAAGAGATGGAAGTAGGAGGAAGAGATTTATGAGGATAGTGGTGTATGTAGGTAATAATAATGGTGATAGTTCTGAGGTCATTCCCAACCACAACTTTTCGGGCAACCAAGTTGAAAATGGCCGCTGTTCAATGTTACAACCATTTCAATTCTTTAGCACTTAGAATTTCCTTTTTTATCAAAGTGATTGAAATCTAAAGTTTCTTGCTAGAAGTGAACATGATGGCCACCAATACAATATTTTGTTCTATTCACCCTTTCCTTCACCAAGAAAATTACAATGTTCGTATTTCTTTTATTGATAAACGTTATTCACGATAACTTTTCCCACCACAATATTCAAACTCTTTCAGAAAGTAACTTTTCTTGGTGTTAGACATCTCAAATGAAATTAGATTGCATCGTTTATTGAAACCCGCTTGATAGAAACCTCTTAAGCTTTCTGATTGTATCTGTGTAATGATACACAATGAAACAGTCTTTGGGCAGATAAAACCTCTGAAAATCGTACATATTACAAAACCTACTATATGTGGAGCTTTGCTCAGAATGACAATAGTGACCGAGAAGTTACGATTACGCCACATTTTCTTACTTGTATACGTAATGGAAACCAGAAGATATTTGCCACCAGTAGGCAAGAGCAGACATTAAAACTGATATTTACTAAATATCGAATTTCAGTTGTGCGAAAACGACGAATTGGTGCAGAAGCAACTGGCGAGGGAGGGTGGGGTGCATGACATTTTGGAAAAAATGTAAATAGTACTACTTTTGGAATTGGCATACATTTGGAGTAGCGATGATTTATTGACAGGAATGTTAGCCCACAAACTGCCAACGAAAAATCAGCCTTTCCAACACGCACAAAATACACGAGAGTGAAAATGGTTGAAGTGAACAGGAACAACTATTCTTTGATATTTTCGAACACTGTTGTTGAACTGTTTTAATCTGCTAATACTTTACTAACTAATCTGACAAAAAATATAGTTTTGATTGAAAGGTACGTCTAAATTTCCAGTTAAAGGAACTTAGTGTATTTTGTTAGATTTTGACGCCCAGGAAATACATGACATTGCTTCTCCTTCTCCAAAGAATTTAAATGGTTCTGGAAATTTGCTAGTGAAAATGGATCATAATTTAGGCTATTAAATGTTTATCGGACTCTCACGAATAATAAAGTATTCTATTTCATTAAAAAGAAACTTTTGGTGTGATTCTAAATCTACGGCATAATTCTTTCAGATGATGGCAAATAATTTGTTTCATTTTATTTTTGAATTCAAGCATTGTTAAACAGCAGATTTAAAACAATTAATTTGATCAATAATTGATTTTATGAATCCTGCCTGTCATCATCATTATTATCGTCGTCGTTGTCATTGTCATCATCAATAAGCTCGATACGATTTGTACAAAACAATTCATCCTCTTCTTTTCATCTTCTTTTTCCTCCTCCTCCTCCTCCTCCTCCTACTCTTCTTCTTCTTCTTCTTCTTCTTCTTCTTCTTCTTCTTCTTCTTATTATTATTATTATTATTATTATTATTATTATTATTATTATTATTATTATTATTATTATTATTATTATTATTTCCTTTGCTGTACTTACATGTCCGTTGACGTTCTGAAGCTGGAACCAGGTGTAACCTTCTGCTGTTAAGATACCACCGTTGAATTTGAAGCAGTCTCCATTGTTAAGAGTTGCCACAACTGCCGACTGAGTGCTGTCTTAAAGTTTTGCAAAAAGAGAATATAATGCATTTTAAGGAAAATTGAAAATGACCTTGATTTCTCATACGAAAAAAGAAAGAAAGATCAAAAGCTATCGTTTAGCACTACCGGTAGCAGGGAATACATTCAAGTTTCAGTACCATACAGGGCTTGTTTTTTGTGGATTCGAGAACTCGAATTGTTCGATACAGCGTGGGACATAAAATAAACTACCGTGTCGATTTGAACCAGCTCAGAAATACACCCCGCGGATCTCGTTGCTATGAGCCAATTTCTGACTTCTTAACTGTACATCCCCTCATTCTCTCTGTCTATATGTCTGTCTGTGTCTCTCTCTCTCACCGCCACACACACACACACACACACACACACACACACACACACACACATCATACATAGCGTACTTACGGTTCTCCCGAGCATTAACCGCTGAACCAGACACACAGAGACAAGAACCCGTGGCGGGATGCTGTCCTGTAATATTTGCCATCGCCTTTGTTGCCAAAGCAACAACACAAATAACCAGAAACTTCATATTTCTTCAACGTATGGAATCAAACTACTTTGAATCCAGCAAAGTTCTTGTGTCTTAAGTTCGTATTATCTTATCTCATTTACACGAAGACACTGTCATTTATCAGCCGGTCTTAGGACATTGTGACCCGCTCAGTGCCGAAGCAGCTGACGCTTTGGATGCAGAGAAACTAATAATATGTGCTTAATGTGAGCAGTATGAACATCCGTTCTTTAGTATATACAATAAACGTAATAACTAACATATATGAGTGCATTATTCAACTTATACTTCGACGAACCTTTCTTGGATTTTTCTCATTTTTCTGTACTCTCTCCCTTTCTAAAACGTTTATGGTATGCATTGGTCGTCCGTAAACCACTATGCAAAGTGGACAGACAGGAAGCGAAATAAAATTCATTTGTATCCATAATTTCTAATGATGTTCTAAGGTGTATATATGCTCGCCAATTTTTAAATTCATTATTTTTAACAGCAGAACATATCTAAAATGGAATCTAATTATGAAATAAATAGGAACAAGGCAGATGCAATCACGATGCGAAAAACGGAATCTTAATATTTAATTGTCTTTTAAAAAATCTGATACAAAGAATACATCTTGAACTTGAATACTTCTTCATCAAGGATTTTATATATTTTGCTATCGAGGAATAGAACTGTGCACTTGCTAAGTTGTTTTTGAAACAATCTTAGGCCAATAAATTAAGACTAGCAGAAACCTTGTTTGTTACTATTATAGATTTATAAGAATGGATAGTGGCATGGATTAAAATTTAATGGAATCAAAAGATCATTTTGCTGTTTTCAATGGAATTTAGAAATCATCTTGTATTTTAATGGAATTTAGAGATCATCTTGGATTTATTAATTGAACTTAGCGATCATCTTCTTATTTGGCAGTGGACTTTAGAGATCATCTTGTTTTTAATGGAATATAGAGATCATCTTGTATTTTAATGGAATTTAGAAATCATCTTGTTATTTGGTAATGGACTTTAGAGATTATATTGCTTTTGATAATGGACTTTAGAGATCATCTTGTATTTTGACAATGGACTTCTTATATCATCTTGTATTTTGACATTGGACTTCAGAAATCATCTTGTATTTTGACAATGGACTTCAGAGTTCATCTTGAATTTTAACATGGACTTTAGACATCATCTTATTTTTTGATAATGGACTTTAGAGATCGTCTTGTATTTTGTCATTGAAATTTAGCAATTTTTTTTGTTTTGATAATGGAATTTGGAGATCATCGGATTTTTGGACAATGGAATTGAGAGAACATCTTGACATGTTCTTGATGATATATATACTAAGTAAATGGTAAGTCTACTTGTTATATCTTTCTCATTAGAGCTGTTTAAACCAAATATTGCATATTAACACAAGAACTGCTTACTACAGACTATATATATGGGATATATTTGACACTTAGTATATGCGTCAGATAGCCGATGTATACATGATCAGGTAATTAATATATGCAATGTTAGAAAATTCATGTTTGCAATAGCTTGCTTCCCTTCTTTGAAAAATGGTTTTAAATTGATTTAAGTTGTAATGTACTATAAATATAAATGTATTGGTAGCATATGCTACTTAATACACTTTCCCTTTCTCTCGACGTATTTATTTACCTAACGTGATCCTGAATCAAAATTATCTTTACTAGGTAATGTTTTAATGTAGTCACTTCGATAAGGTCCAATGCAGGACACGTCAAAATAAGACAAACTTAAGGACGTTATAGACTATCAATCAATTTAGGATGCATCTATTTACTTTTAACAAGATACTCACTACGTACTTGTAAAACGAAAGCATGGCAAGAGCGTATTGTGGCTTTTAGTGTTATTTTCTCTGCATTGTTTATTTGAAGAAAAAAAAAGAAATAAAATTAGAACGCGGTTGATATACATGATCTGGTTTGATGCGTATACCTTTTAAGAGATTTCTGTATTTTTATTTTCAACAAATTGTTATAATGTTTTATTTGAACTTGTTTGGTGCATGTTTTTCACACATTTGCATAGTAACCATTTAATTAGATTCTGTCAGAAAGACTTAATTATAGACACATGTAAATGACATAATTGAATTTCTGTTCCTTTTTAACCTAATTCTTGTGTTAAAAATGGTATTCGTTTTTCATATTTTAATGCTCATTTTTAGAGGGTTTTTTGTTGGGGAGGGGTTGTGAGGTTCTTTTGTTGGGTGGTTGTGGGGGTTTCCTGTTGGGGGGTTGGGGGGGCTTTTATCCCCTCAATAATAACTATGCAATCTTGTATTGTATCTTATGCTAATAATATTTACAGGAGGTCGCCCTAACGACGAGTTCTGTACTTAGTACTGGGAAACATTGCACATCATGAAAGCGTGACGTTCTTATCAGCAGTGCTCTAAATAATTGGTATTTATGTATGTACGCTATCTTGACATTTTATATATATATATATATATATATATATATATATATATATATATATATATATATATATATATATATATATATATATATATATATATATATATATATGTCCTACTTCTCAACAGAGCAAAGGGTATCAAACTTTGCATGTCTTGATTCTGAACTTTGCTTGTACTTACGATATCATGATTTACCTTTGAAATTGTTTCTGTTTCGAAATATGTAAGCAAAGGAGGAAATATATCCATTACCGACATATGCATGTAAAATGCAGTAAAATAGAACAACAGAACGATCTATGTAATACAAACTGTGGCAATGATTTACGGGGGGGAGAGGAAGATGATATATTCCAAAACATGAAATCTTGCATTCAGATCCCGATATCTGAGCCTAATTTTATCAACTTGCTTACTTTTTTTAGCTTGATTATAGTAGCGTATTTTCGAATAGATTGCCAAGCCATTGTATTCGGTCCTTGCGTGTTAATTAATAAAATCTTAAACATATAACAAAAGGAAACCTGAAGAGTTTCCTTAAAATCGTTAAGACAGAGACAACAATGCAGTCAGTTATGGTGACAATAAAAAAAATATGTATGATTTTGGAAATAATGTTTTCTTGATAGTTTTGACCAAACGTATAATTAATGTATTTGTCGTTTATTGTAGTAAAGAATTAATATTTTGTTTTAAAACATATAGTCGACATTATTAGTTGTCGATGCCAGTGTATACATCTAGTAAAATGCTTAGAAACTATAAAAGATGTCTATTCTCATTTTTTATTTACATGTTTACTTGTGTTGGAGTTCAGGATCTAGCCTTGAGTAAGATCTTAGCACGTTCTGGAATCGAGCTTGTACACAATATATCATGGAAATTTCCATTAAACAAATTACCCACGCCCTGTGCTTTGTGTTGTGTCATAGATCAGGTGACTGTCCGTATATAAAAGACAAGGTAAACAATTATTTATTCCTATTTGATGTTCAGTCTGTGAAGTCATTTTTAGTTATGTTCAGATTTAACTTGAAGGAAATTATTTGTTTAAATTATTCCTTGAAATCAAAATACTCATTGACTTTTTGACTAAAGCAACTCCCATCGGATTATAGAGGACTCATTCAAAGACATTCTGGATCATATCATTGTGGTACATCAAAACTATTGGCACATTGACTCATTCAAGACCATTGGTACATAAGCTCATTTTATTTAGATATCATTAGAAGTCTTGTAGCAAAACTGCAGGTTGATATGCTCTCTGTGTAAGAGGAATATCAATGTAAAGATTTTCAAGATGGAAGTTAGATCCCACCATTTTCATTTAGAAGCAAGTATGCATCATCAGAAGTCTTTCAATGAAAATTACATGTTGGAATGACCATCCCCGTAGCAGGAATAGGGATAACACGACTTTCAAGAGGGATAAACAGGATTTGTAGGATTGCTGCTGTGGCAGCCTTATTGAATGTTAGATTGGTTCCATTTTCATTTAGGACCAACTAGATTTCGTAAGAAGTCTTTCAATGGGAACCCCATATTTGTATGACCATCCGTTCTGAAGAAGTAGCGATAACAAAATTTTCAAGATATCAATGTATTAAAGATTTCTGCATTGAAATTTGTTTCTTATTGGACCAATCAAACCATGTCATGAATGTGTTTAAAGTTGCATGGCAATCCAATTAATTTAAGAAAAGAAGGGATATGAAACTAAGGGACGGACAACAAACCAGCCCTCTTATGACCAATAGAGCTAATAAAGTCGTCACAAAATTTGAAAACAGTTACTACTATATTGGTCATCTCACTCACAATTTGATTCTGCAAGAGAATTTTTGCAAACTTTTCTTTATTACACACACAAACTGTTAAAACATTAGGAACTATTCCTTTTAAAAACATTAAAATCCCTTTAGGGTTATAATGCGCATCTTTGAAATTGTTAACGGATATTGTGTCAAAGTTTCCTTTGCAGGACGACTGTACAATTGCTTCATGTTCACAGTTTTCCGCCACAAACGCATCCAAAACAGTTTCGGACACACATTGCCAGTATTTAGAAAGTAGATGGTTTCGGATATTCGATTACGAAGTACGTTTAAAGAGAGGTATGATGTCACAACAGTCTAAGTAGCTAATGCCTTCTTCACCAAGCAATTGGTTAAAAATACTTATGCGTGTTTTAAATCTGATTGTTTAACTCTAATGCTTAACCTTTTGTAGGAAGAAGAAAAAAAAGCCATTGAAATTGTCTTTTTCCCTATACACATTTACTTTAGTTTATAGCACTGTTGTAAAAACCAATATTTCACTATATGTACCCCGGGTTCCTGGATCGAATATACCTAATTCAACAATATATGTATTTATGGGTTGTGACACTATCGCTTGAAAAAATTCCTTGATTTTCTTCATAAAACTAATAACGCAAACCCTGCCTATTATATGTCATATCTGGACATTAAACAACAGATAACTAAAGGTTCGGAATAGACAGTCACTATCTCCTTTCATTCATAGAAACTATTCGTTTTGGACGCAATGATATCTAACTTGATACAATTCATGATTTTGTTTATGAAAGGTTTTCATATTTATTCCAATTATCTGTGATTTATCTTTTTGCCAGTCTACGTCAACAAGCCGTATGATATTCTAAGAATATCTGTAGACACGGCTGTGTGATCGAGATCTTGTTTGTATGAATGACATCATTTTTCTGCATGATGTTGTTCCTCTGAAAGATTTTGTTTAAATATATGACCTTGTTCACCTTCATTGTAGTGTTAATTACGTAGTGTTATTTTTTTGAGCGTCTTCTTTTTCAATATGGTCTTCTTTGCCTTCTTGGTTTAGTTTCTCGACGTAATCTTCTTTGTCTCTGGGATCGTTTTCCTCCGCTTGGTTTCGTTTCTCGACGCTGTCTTCTTTGTATGGTCTTGTTTGTCTTCATTATCTTGCTTGTATGAATGGGAAACCAGCACTGCTCCAGTCAGTGCACTAACTTTTCTTCCTCTGTTAGGGAACAGGGACACTTCCCCAAGGACATGCAAGACGCCAACATCGTTACTTTGTACAAGAACAAAGGAGACTGTAGCGACTGAAACAACTACCGGGGTATCTCCCTCCTCAGCATCGTTGGAAAGGCTTTCACCGTGTCTCTCTAGCCTCCCGCGTTTACCCAGAGTCCCAATGTTCTCATTCTTGAATTGTTCTTCGCCAACGATGCAGCCTTGACATCACATACGGAAGATGGACTGCAGCAGCTGCTATATCGCCTCACGCTTACAAGGAGTTTGGATTGACCATCAATCTGAAGATGTCAAACGTCATGGCGCATGACGCTGACACCCCTCCCACCATCGCCATTGATGTGTACAACCTGGACGTTATTGAGAACTTCACATACCTCGTGTCCACCATTTCCATCTCTCTCTCTCTCTCTCTCTCTCTCTCTCTCTCTCTCTCTCTCTCTCTCTCTCTCTCTCTCTCTCTCTCTCTCTCTCTCTCTCTCTCTCTCTCTCTCTCTCTCTCTCTCTCTCCATTAAATGCTGAGATGAACGGTCAGGATATCCAAGGCATCCGCATTTATGGCCAAACTAAACCAAAGGATCTGAAACAACCACAACATCACTGAGATGACTAAACTGCTCGTCTACCACGCCTGTGTGCTCAGCACACACCTCCACAGCAACGAGGCATGAGCCACCTATGGGACCCAGGAGAGGAAACAGAACAGCTTCCACATGAGATGCCTGTGGAGCATTCTGCATCCAGTGGCAGGACAAAGTTCTCAACACAGAGGCTATGGAATGCGCCAGCATGAACAGCATGTTCTCAGTTTTCAATGAGGCGCATTCGCTGGCTCGGCTACGTCAATAAAATGGATCCATGCCTCATTCCCAAACACCTGCACTAGCAGAAGGCGCACGACTGACTAGACGGCCACGTCTGCGTTACATAGATGTCTGCAAGAAGGACATGAAGATTGCAAATATTAATGTTAACGACTGAGAGAGCTGTGCTGACGACCGCTCCGCCTTGCTATCAGACAGGGTGTTCAGAAAACCGAGGACACAAGAAACAAAAACCGCCCTGCAAAGAGAGTTAGGAAGAAGGTAAAACAACAGCAGCATCAACAAGCATCGACGTTCACCTGCAGAACGTGCAACAGAGACTGCAACTCTAGGGTCTGAATCTTCAGCCACTCGTGAAGGTGCAGACACCCAACCGGAAGCTAGGCCATCGTCTCCCAAAGACGGACAGATGCCGATCAATGAATGAGGTTCATCGCTTGCATCATAGCTTTCATCATCTGTGTGTAAATGTAGATTGACTTTCCGAACATCTACATGAAAGACTTTTTCGGAGGCATCTGGGATTCAAATTCACTCCCATTTTTTCCACGTGTTTAATTGTTGTTGCTTCCGGTTTTGGTGAAGTTTCATCAGTTTTCCTTCGGTAAGTTTTCAGTCTGCTACCATTTATGACACTTTTGTATCTCAGTAAACCGTAACCATTGTTCTTCATCTTCTTGGTTATGATCCAGACAACTATGAATTGAGTTTGCCTTCTTTATTTGTCATTTTTCTTGTATTGTAAAGTAAACCTTCTCGCCTGTCTTGTAAGCAATCTCGTTTACTTTGTCATCATGATAATGTTTTTGGTCTTTCTGTGCATCTCGTACGTTTTCTTCTACCCTTCTAATGACAAATGTAGAAACGAATCTACCATCACTTGTTATGCTTCACAGTCGGCGATGACATGGGCTTCCGACAATGGATATCGAATTCATCGGGTAGCCTATCATTCTCTATGCAAGAAAAAAAATGGAAACTTCTTTGTAGATTTATGTTTTGCAGTCCAGTAAGCAAATAACAGAAAATGTGGTTTTGCATTTCAATCATTGCATTCTTCACCAAACGAGCAAGCATGGTACAATCTTTCTGTTTGAATCACGGTTTGAGGATGATAGAAAGAAGCAAAAATGTGTTCAGTACCCAGCTGACTGCAAACAAGTGATTCAGATCATTGCTTATCTCTTCTTTGAGTCAAGACCTCAGGAATTACATGGTCATGCACTTATCTTATTATCCATTTTTCAACAGTCTGCGCTGTTAATGCCAGGATTATCGATGATCTGCAATATAAACTGCACCATCAATATTCAAAAATGGCTAATGGGCTAGATGGTTTGGTTAACATTCACCTCATAATTTGTAGAAAAAAAGTTACGCGAATTAAATCGAAGACAAGAAACTACGCAGCACATACATCTTGTAATGTATCAACTTATGTCATCAAATGGACCGGTAGGACTGTAAACATCCACTCAAATGGTATTAATTTTGTTTGCAATAACGTTCATTTTGAAGTCTAACCTGGATTATTCATAATAACTGAGAAGCCATTCGGCCAAATGGGATACACTCACATGTGTGTGGCTTGGCTTAATTCGGACACACACACACACACACACACACACACACACACACACTGTGCAATGGTCTGTTTATAAGACATTGGAAACAAACTATTAACAAAAACTTCATTCACCATATTTACGTTAACAATTAGCAATGCGACAGAGTTGATAATGCATAATTTTTATGTTGACTGTATAGCTGAGTTTAATTGGGGTTTAAGGCATATGTACCGATGTTATATGACGCTGTCAGATGTCTCATATGTACAAATTCCCATTAATGAGTTTAAAAACTGTGACAAAAGTGAACAAGAAACTGGTTAAACCGACAGATTCTCCCAAAATGACCACATTTTACTTTTGACCCCCAAATGTAACACTGACCTTCAAATTAGGAACTAATGAGCTGATTGCGACAGGTGAGGTTAGGTGATGTAAACACTGGTGTAAAAGTCGCCAAAATCTTTGCATTGACAAGAAAGAAATGGAGCAACGCTATATAATTGCATTTGACCTTTAACTCCCAAATGTGACCTTTTCTACAAGTTATGAACCAAGTAGTTCTTCACGGTACATTTGCCTGGTCGGGATCAACTTTTGCTTAAAGGATCATCAAAATCCATCCATTATCTAGAAATGTATCTAGCCGACGCGAAATGCTCGACAGAAGTACCTAAATAGTGGTGACTATATGACCCATACATTTTTCGGCGAGTAAAACATAAATACATGTGTATAACACTGACAAATTATTATAAACATTAATGAATTATTCCAATCAAAGTACGATATTTATGTAACTGAGCGTGAATCATAACGCCACTATTCCAAAAGAAAGTTAGGTACGCATGGTGGAAAATACAATGTACTGAAATTGCAGAACCAAAATATTATCAGACCATAATACGCAGATACATGTTTAAAATCGTTATTAAAATATTTCATCTAAACGTATCTTGCGTCGCATAATGACGGCGAGCAAAAGATAAATACATGGAAATGTCATCTTGATTTTGGTCAACCTTAACATTGATAACTGTGCTCCGACGCCACCTAAGCACACGCCCGAACCAAAGACAAATTTAACTATCAAAATAAATTATTAAAGTCAATAAAATATGCTATTTTCCCGTTAGAAGAGGATTAGAAATAATAATATATGCAATTTCTCTGGGCTTTTTCTTGTTGGTCTAATGGCTGTTAAATATGAGGTAAATATGAGTGCTGCAACAAGGTTCATCTGGTCAATGCAAAGTGTAGTACTGAATACACTAATGTGAGGTCACCTTCATTGGAATCAAGGCATTACTCTGTGCAGTGAAAAGATCAACCCACTGTCTGTTTCACCACAGCCCAAAAACGGTACCAGAATGGGTGAAGTTGACGTTTCCTTGATAGTCAAGTCAAATGTTGATGGAACCATTGTAATAACAATACACTGGTTTGATGCATCCAGGCCACATCAACTGATGAGACCTATCCCTATGTCAGGCCTTTATATCCCTATGCCAGTCCTTTATATCCCTATGTCAGGCCTTTATATCCCTATGTCAGGCCTTTAAAAGAACGAGACAAGAAAATGGGAAAAAAAATGTCAGATGCATGGAATACATCCCTACGATATCATCACCAAGCATCTCTCCTTTGTAACGACATATAAAGGCAGATTGCAAAACAAAAAAAATGGGGAGTTTCTTGGAAAATAATGTTAAAGTGTGTGTTTTTAATATTTACTTGGCATTGTTTGTTGTTGTTTATACAAGATATACGTTCGGTTATGCAAAATTGTATATTGTATCTGACCTTGTCCAAAATCAAGCTCAATATCTACCTGATAAGTATCATTGACTGTTTAATATATTCTATAAACAACTAATACATAGTTTATAGTTCTCTGTGAGTGTAGGTCAATTATTAAAATTATTATCTTAGTCTCCATCAAGGACAATATATTTAGCATGTTCTTATGTAAATCTTTAGTAATAGGTCATTATAGATAATTATAATTTAATTTGTTCCAGAATTGAACTTTTGACCCTCATCTGTGTCTTAGATTTATAAAATATTATTGTTAACTGGAAAAATTATTTATATGATCTTGAGGCAGAATCATTTTTTCAGTATTTCATTTGGGCTGGAATTTATTTATGCAAATTATTATTCTCTGGAATTACAATGTGCTCAATAATATTCATAGACAAAAACATAACCTAGAATAATAATAAATTCCGACAAGAACTTCTTTGATTATAATTTTGTGCTTCATCAAAAGACTGGTGATACATCATTACAATTCAGGCTATTGTTGCATTAATACATTAGAGACTGCCGGCCACTACAGGCATGTCATTAACACCTTCAGAGTTTGATTTTTTTAAAATCCCACTAAAGTTTATTCAGAACCTTATTCACTATAACTTGTATGGGAAATTCTAGGACAATTTGGGATTTAATTCACATTACAGTAAGTTCTTTTTAAAATGTTCGCTTCATATTCCAGTGAAATAAACTATTTTTGAATTTATCAAGTTTGTTTCTTTTTTTTTTCTAATGTATTACTTTCAAGTACTTGAATATATGCTCCATAAAGATATGAAGCCAAGCAAGCCAGGACTAAATCCGGCTGCACCAAATACTGAACTTCCAGTTGTTCTTAAAATAGGAAGGTAGTACAAAAATACGATTTACTATGGTTAACAGAGATATTAATTCTCGACTAAGAAACAGCACGCAGAGGACATTTAAGTTTTTGAACAAGAATGTGTCTGAGTGAAATCAAAAAAATATTACTTAAACGAATAATTATTGAAATATATTTGTCAAGCATGGAAATGAAATTAGTTCCTGTAACAATACAATTGATGACGTTAAACAAAGTAAGTTGCAAGATATCAGGCTAGAATGCCTCACAAGATATTGGCATCGAGTGTGGAAATATGACTGAAGAGAAGTTTAGTAAAAGTGCTTGCTTCCAAAATAAGCTTAGACTAGAGCCTGACTGAAGGGACAATAAATGAATGTGTAATGTCTAGAGTGTACAGCAAACAAAGCGCCCTTCGCCCTTCGCCCTTCACTGTGCTAACAGACTATGATATTGGAAAATAGCTTGGCAGTCAGATTTCTCTACAAGGTTCATTTATAAAATAGACGGAGATGTAACGTCAGCTCATGTTATGATCATACCCTCTGACCTCGTGATTCCATGTTGGAAAGGTAGCGTCCAGCTGACCCATTTCATTTGGAAAAAGCTCATTTTTGACTCTATAACAAGACTACTTTGTCTAACTAACATGTTTCCTTGCACAACATGAGCAGAACAAACACCATGTAACAATCGTTTTTTGTTCCTGGTTAGTAAATGTTAATTCCAAATTGCTTAAAAAAGTATAGACAATTGCTATTATTCCCCAAAACTTTGCTTTTGTGACAGTGATATTTTGAAATTTATCTATTATCCAGAACATTCCAGATAGATTCAGTACTGAGCAAACTTGGACTAACTTCTAGAACTTTCTATAACTTTACAGTAATATCAATAGTAGTATAATACAGAGACCATTATCCCACCAGTTCAGTTTAGTTCCAGCTGCCTATGTGGATACATATCTGCTTTTTCTGAGATAGCATCAAGAAGCTACAAGCATCCGGCAGACGCATTTTGCTATGTCTGCTGCCAATTTATCAAGACAATATCGAAAAAGTACTCCTTGGAAGCATCTGCTAAGATGTGAGAGGCCTACAAGCCATATTTCGGTATGTTATAAAAATTGTAAACGTTTATAATTATAAAATGTTTTAAAATTTTCGGTTTTATTTAAAAATATATATGAAAAAATGATGCGAGAATCGCTTACACATTAATCATGAGTGAAATAAATGTATTTTTGTAGGATGGTACAGAGGAGAAAAGAGAGCCATAAAGTTTGCAATCCCTGTAATTTGCGGGAACAAACGGACAACTCAAGCAACTGCTACTTCTGCATGGTGGACACATCCAAGCGTTGGACTGGCAAGAATTCAACTGCTATCACGTATCCTAACTTTTCTTCATACATCGCCCCGGTGCTACACTGCTTTGAACTCTCGTACCCACTCCTCCGAAGAAAGAGAAGCCGTCTTTAGAAGAGATCAGCAAATCAAAGAGCGAGGAAGACGTTGTAGATCCAGATCACAATTTCAGAGATAGGGTTGAGGAGAGAAACCCATACTAGTCCAACCAAATAGTCCTTAACGACTTGATCAGAGATCTTGGTCTCATCGAATCAAATGCCAAGCTTCTGACATCTGGGCTCAAGCGGTGGAACTTGTTGAATGATAGTGTGTAAGTAGCAGATTAGTGGAAGCGTCACCAAGCTTTGTCCAGCTTCTTCATCCGTCAAGATGGTCTCTGCTTCTGCCACAATGTGACCAGTCTGTTTGAGGAAATCTTAATCGCCTGTAACCAGAATTGCACCTCTTCATTGACAGCCCATCCAAGAGCCTCAAAGCCGTGCTGGTTCATATTAGGAACAAGTACCAGTCTATTCACCTGGCTCACTCGGTGAACCTCAAAGACGATTAAAACAGCATCAAGAAGTTAAGTTGAGTACAGCAGGGAAGTCATCGGAGTCATCGGTCTCATAAGCGGGAATGGCCACAGGGGAAAGAGTTCTCTGTGGGGAGTGACAACGTCAAGATGGGGCAACTGGTGGACCCAGGAAGGCTGATACTACCACTGCGCATCCAATTGGGCGTTATGAAACAATTTGTCAGAGCTCTATATAAGGATTCCGAAGCCTTCAAGTACCTTCAAAACTTCTTCCATAAGATGAAAGCAAATTTCAAAGCCGATGTCTTCGTCGGACCACATCTAAAAAATATCCTGCAGTGCAATGAATTCCCCAAGAAGCTCACTAGTAAGGAGAAAGCGGCTTGGAACAGATTTGTCGCAGTGATTCAGAGCTTCATAGGCAATCACAAGGCCGGTAACTATGTGAAACTGGTTGAGACTCTAGTGAAGAACTACAGCACAGTGGACTGCACGATATTCCTCAGAGTCCATGTCCTTGATAATCATCTTGATAAATTCAAGGAAAACATAGAAGGACTCTGAGGAACAAGGCCAGCGCTTCTACCAGATATAATGGACTTTGCACGCCGCTACCAAGGATTGTATAACGAGAACATGATGGGAAATTACATTTTGGGTGTAGATTCGTGAAAGTGATTTACAGTATACTCGTAAATCTCGAAAATCTACACACTTCTAAATCTTTTGTGCTCGTTTTTGTATTACATTAGTATAAATGTTAATTTTGATTCATATATTGTTTTTTTCTGCCTTTATGTAATCAAAAAGACACCGATTTGTCCGTTGTTTCATTGGAAATAGGCCTAATGCTGCATGATAAGGTAATATCATTATTAATAAATGTTATGAATTGAATAAAATGCTTTTGTTATTTTTCTACATCTTTATATAAAGTAGACATGGTGACTACTCTCCGTGCCCCATGCTAACACCTCTGGCTGCAGATTTAATTTTCTCTGCATTCACTACATTTGGCTCAGAAGAAAAACTATTTTTAAAAGGGTAGAAAATGACGACAGAGATGTTGATGTCACAGGTTGTTCTACATCTCCCATTAAAGACCACCTAGCTGAGTCTGAGAGTATGTGGTAGGTGCCATTTGCCACATACTGGTGACAAAAACTTTATAGCACCATGGCCGCTAGTCTTTACAGCTCTTGTAAAGATCAAACATTGCAAATTTGGGTACACTGTGTCAAAATATTTCCCCATATTTATTGAAAAAGCCACCCGTTTTCGACTTTTAGCAGGATCAGAAAATGAAAATAGGGCTAAAGAAGAAGAGACCATGACCTCATTATGATTCAAATTGACTGATACGATGATGCAAATCAAATTTTATGTTAAAAATGTTTAAATTAAAATGTTATTATTGTCCAGTTTTCTATAGAATGGACCACTACTGTTCAGTTCTGTATCTTAAGTACTTGTCTCAAAATGACAGATCAATGATATATAATACCCTCACCAAGATAATAATATCCATACAGACTTCATATCATAATTACTGTTCTATTTTATCTACAAGCGTATTGCATGATCCCACTTTTACTATAGATGATAAACTTCTGTCAATTTTTACTACAAATTAATCCACCGTTTTCAATAAATCCCCCAGACTTTCACCATAGGTCCTACTCGTGCATTGCTAATGTAAACAAATTGACATAGTGGAAGTAAACGAAATGTCTGTATGACTCCAAAAGAATGGACATTTATATTTTACTCGGTTTCATTAAACAACAATCACATCCATCTTCATAGACAGTTTCATAAAGTTTCCGGTCTGCTCCTTCAAAACTATTAAAATATTTGACATTCTCGCAAATTTTACTCACATCGCGAAGAATACTGTGTCAAATTTCAATCTTATTCAACCATTATCTTCGTCTGGCTCTGTGAATGGTCTGGCAAACTTTACAAGTTCCTGTTTTATTTTGCTTGGGGGTCTTTTGCATGATATTGGAGATTTGGATGTGTGTTCTTTGTTTTGATTTTGTTTTCTTTGGGAGGTTGTTTGTGGGGTTTATGGAGAGGGTTGGTGTTTTTTAAACCGATCACTTCCATTCGAGCATTATGGGAATGTAAACTACAAAGCAAGATTTACCTATCTCCAAAACTGAAGAGCTTACTCGTGCAAAACTAAGCATCTCTAAAAAGAAAGATTTTCCATAAAACACATATTAACACATTCTTGAAAGAATTGTGCTTAGTTTAAACTTACTTTTAAGAGATTTCTAGACTGGCTTCTTTAAGTCATGAACATTAGCACAATATTGTGACCACATGTTTTGTGCTCTGAACATTCAGACGTGGCTTCAGAGTTGATCGTTGTATGGATAATATCCAAAATTTGATAGAAAGCAGATATCAAAGTCGCTTACTATGAAACAGATTGTAGGGGCTCAGGTGTTTTTGTGAGATCTTCGCAATACCTAGGACAAGTAAAAGCATGCGCAAACGATTGTAATGCCTAAAACGAAAATTACCGAAAATATGGTCAAGTCGCTGATTAGTTGCCAGGTTAATCGGTGTTCTTAATCACAAAAATATACAAATTTCGTATATTTCTTTGTGTCTTTTTTCAATCAAATAAAATATGTACTGGTAATAAAGGCTGTTGTTCCTCCACAAAAATGAAGGAAATCAACAAACTATGTCTCTAACTCACTTTACTGACTGCGTAAGTATATCGAAGGTCCTTTTTTGTCCTTCATTGCACTGGCGCATTCCATCACGTCTAAAGTGCGTTATAAAGACGTTTACATTATCATTTCTTCTGGAATTAAAAATACACAACGGTGTTCCAGAGTCAACAAATTATGAAAAGGCATTTAATGTTGCCCATTTGGATTTTACTGCGTTTAACATGCCATCACATCATGATTAGAGATTATTCAAGGAAAAAGAACAAACGCTTGATAATGGACCAGAAGAACATAAATCTGTACACCATGATATTGTGGAACCTACAACAAATCCAATGCCAAATGCTTTCAAACAAAAATGTAACTCCAAGAACAGGTACTGTTAAACACTGGAGAGCATTATCAACACATCATTAAATTAATTCTTCGCCAGAATGTTAAAGGCATCAGTCTACAGACTTCATGCACTCTTTCCACGTGAAGGCAACAGCCTGAAAAATGAAGCTTTTTCAAGTATAAACGAAGGGAACTAATAATGATTTCCACCTTAGGTGCACAGGTTCAAAACTGAATATATATATATATATATATATATATATATATATATATATATATATATATATATATGTGTGTGTGTGTGTGTGTGTAATGTGTTTATGATTTACGCAATAAACTGAATAAAAAATCTGACAGTTAGACCTTTATGTACATATTATAATACACATTTATACAAGATGCACAATTAATATAGAAAATACAACAACACATCGAATAATCAGCAACACTTAGATTCGCTGAAAAAAAAAAAACTTTATGGGGTGGGGATGTGAACTTCGACTTCGTTTCTGACATTCGGGTATTTTCATGTATGTTCGATTTATGCACTTGATTGAAGTCACTGATATGCAGGGACAAATATCACCAACTTTCTATATGTGTAACTTGAATCCAACTCAGCTTATCGTTCCTTAATGAATGTGTTATTGCTGGGGGTGCTATTAAAAGGATTATGTTTATTCGTGAAATAAATATTATTGGACAATCTTTGGCAGAAGACGACTTTTATCATTTAAATTTTTTGCAGATGTTAACTGGAGTTAGTAATGAAGCAATGGATCATGGGAGACAACATACTCCACGACTGTTGCCAATGTATGAAAGAGTTTTGTTCCTTGGACTCGTCAATGAAGTTTCGTGCGGTGTCGGTAAGAAAATTATGTTTGCCCGATGAAAGCTCAAAGACTTGTTTCAGTCTAAGAAAGTGTGATATTTGGAAGATAAATATATATATATATATATATATATATATATATATATATATATATATATATATATATATATATATATATATATATATATATATATTCAATGATCACACACACATTATAGAACTGAATGGGACTGATATAAGGAGAGAATTATTTTCATCCAATGATCACACAGTTTGTATTAGCTAAAGCGGTGCATGTGAAAAACAAGTAGACTCATTCAATCACCATACACAATTAATATTAGTAAAAGCGTGGCTTGTGAAGAGAAAATAAATGTATTCAATGATCACATTTAAACTAATAAGAAAGAGGCGAAATTTGATGAGAAAACGTCATCAATGATCACCCAAAAAAGCTGTATACATTCAATGTATCTCTACAAGACGAATTCGTCTACATTTATACAATTGGGAGTTGCAAACAAATCTTCTCAGAGAATGAGGATAGTAACTAAATGTTGAATACATAAATATTTAGAATTCACGAAAATGGATATATGAAATATAAAAGTATTAAAATTAAAATTGTCAAAATAATTCGAGAAATTGAAGTTCTACATTTAAGAAATGAAACTACAGCATTAGCTAATATATATCTTAAAATTTATTACCTATTGAAATTGTTAATGCAATAAAAGTAATCCAGAATATGTACCTAACAAATTACAGAAGTAACTAAAATCTAAATATAAAACCGACATAGATGTCTTAAAAATTCGACTCTTAGATCTAAATATTACGTGCTACTCTCAATAAACACGAATTTGTGCTTCAAACGATCTACTGTCTCGCTGCTTGTGCACCAGTTTGAAATATAACGATTCTAATTTCGTCTATGCCTTGTTTGTTTTCCACTCTTTGTCTCTCAAACAGTGCCTGTGATGAGGTCTAACCAATCGTTCAATAGCCATGTGGATCGATAGAGAATGTAGACGGTGCTGAAAAGAAAGTATTGCCTCAGAAAGGAGAAAATTAGCAACGAATTCTTTCCATGACGCAACAAAGTTTTTTAAGGATTTTTTGTCCGCTTTTCCTTCTCGATTGTTATAGCGTAACTAAGCTTAAAAGAGTTTCAACCAAAAGAAGGCAAAAAGAAAATCGACCTGACATGTACGTAGGAAACTACACTATCACATCGCTCCACATGGAGATTACTGTACACTATCACATGGCTCTGCAGGGATATTTCTGTACACTATCATATCGCTTTGCAGGGAGATTACTGTTCACTATCACATCACTCTACAGTGAGATTACTGGTTCAAACACGTAATATTTACGCTTGTATAACATCACAAAATATAAATAGCATAAACCAGTTCAGTTGTCACATGGGCCCTCAGATCCGTATCATCGTTGTTCTTCAGAAAATATAATAGAAGGAAGAATATTGACTCTGATATGAACGTGCATTATGCGACGACAGATTTGGGTTGACATTGTTTGCATTTGAGAACGGGCTGTAAATAAGCTAATACGGACTTCCAACGAAGGAATTCTTAGAAATAAGTTATTGGGGAAGATATACTCAACCTGACCCTTTCCCCAATCTTCTGCTTCCGTTTGTGCACAGTCAAGCAACGGGAGGGGTATAGTTAGAAGATCTGACGTATAATCAGATGGCATAGTTTAGTACTTACGATTAGTACCAGTATGTTCATGACACTGGTGTTTGCGCCATGTGCAAACAGCATAAAACAACAACTGACAAGTTTGTCATGGCCATCTTCATTGTAAACAGTTTGTTTTCATTCCATTATAAATTCAGTAATTATGCAATAACGTAAGATTTGTCATCAATTTGACTGACAACACTCGTTCAATAAATTCTACACAAAGTTGTAATTTAAAAATCCGATTTCCAAACAAGACAAAGAAATGACAGCTAAGTTAATACTAGCATTACCCCGTCATCTAAAGGCTTACACTTGCTGTGTTCTCATTATTCTAAGTATTCCATTAGTGGCACGTGTGGCAGAAACCGCTCAGGTGTCAAATTGGAAAGGACACTGTGATAATTTTTAAGACGAAAGAAACAAACGGGTCGCTTAGAACTTCTCAAGGTCATGAGTCCCCTCATGGATATTTTCTATTTTTATTAACTCCTCCGGATTCTTCTGCAATAGAAAGTTCTCCAATATAATTTCTTCATCGAAGAACAAATTTACAAGACTGATCTTAGAATTTTCTTGGTCGATAATTTTTTCGAACCCGCGAATCTGTGAATCAATTTGTTTCAATATCACAAATATTCCTTCTTCCTTTCCTTCCATTACTGCTGACTCCAAAATTGTGACACAACCTTCCACGGTTGTAAAAAGATGGCGACACCTATCCGCCTGTAAAGTATTACGTGAGGATTCTTTCTCGTACATGCAATCATTCGCCGATGACAAAGTCTTTTCAAACTCATCGAATAGATGGTTAACCTTAAGACGTGTCTCCACTAATTTTCGTCGAAGATTGGAAGTCTGTGTTTGCAACTTTCTATTATTGGCCTCTAAGACAGCCACGACCGATCTCAATGATGACTGGCATTTTCGCAGCTTGTCCATGGTAAGATCGCGTACGTTGCTGTTTTTGATGCCGCAAGCGGCCTCCTCTACAGGAACAATGCTATCACATTTCTTGTGGGTTATCACTGCACATGTGCTGCAGCAGACTATGTCATGATCTTTACAGTAGAACTCGATTTGTTTTCCATTGTGTTGTAGACACTTTTGAAGCTCTGGATTTTTGGATGCCTCCCGAAATTTGAACACACTCTTTTCCGCCATTTTTATACTAAATCGTGTAAAAGAAATATCTTTCCAAAAGATGTGATTTCTGGTTGCCTATTTATAATATTTCAGAGTACTTGCTTTAATATCTTGCTTCCATTCTCTGAGATAACTTGGGTTATCATTATTGGTTTAGGTTCAGTGATGTCAGTGCGAGAGGACACTAATTTATTCACACAGAACTCCTATTTTTTCATTAACGTTGACTAGTAATCCTCTTGCGTTCGAATCAACGAATTCACACTCTGTTATTTCCTTGCTTCCCTTTGTTTTCTGACCTGTCTTGTGAAATGAAGTTTCAAATTACAGCATGTTTATGCTAGTAAACAGTTTTTAAGTCTAGTCTGTTCTGAAACTATCGTTTTTTGTTACTCATATACAATTTACGTTCTCTTTCCATTAAAGGGAGCAGTAACTAAATGTATACAAACTTTGGTCTTCTTCCGATTGTATTACAGGCAGGCAAGAAGAAGGGGAAACTGGTGATTTTATCAATGGACCACTAAATCTATAAAGGAAAATCTAATTAGGTTCTTCTTCTCTTAAATAGTAATTGCGTTACTGCATCAATCTTATTAAATATTGATACATTTATCCACTTTCATATGCTATATCGTAGAAAGCGTGATTGGTTTCCTTGGTGATTAATTGGAATAGTAATCAAAGCTTTGATTATATTAATGAGACTTTCATCCAGGTAACCATAATGACTTTTCTTCTGATCAAAATCCACATGGCAGACACGCGTACAAAAAGAGCGAAGGGAGATACAAAATGCAAGAAGTGACCAAATATTATGCACATCATACACACACACACACACACACACACACACACCTTTAATGGTAATGGGTAATCAGTCAGAGAGAGCGACATCATAGAACAGCATAACGGCCCACATACATACATACATGCATACATGCATGCATGCATACATACATACATACATACATACATACATACATACATACATACATACATACATACATACATACATACATACATACATACATACATACATACATACATACATACATACATACATACATACATACATACATACATACGCATGCATCCACGCACGCATGGTATTGATGCTTATGAATTTATGCATAAAATCATATATGCTATAATGCGTCCAGACCGAATTTCCACAGTTGTGGAAAATTATTTATTATTTGATTGTTACTCTTCATTCCATACACAGATCGTAATGCACATAAATGTCTAATATGATATTCCCCATAGGTTGTATGGTATGACAACTATTTTTAAGGAATTTTTTTTTCTTATGAAACAACGCATTTAATATACGGTCATCCATTTTCATTTCCGAACAGCTATCTTTGAAATCTTTACTTAGGTTTACGACAAATCGCCTCCTTTTGTTGTCTAGCCAAATCTTCTTTCAAGTTATCAGACATTCTTAACTCTCGCACCTTTCCTCTGCCCCGTGGTATTGGGCCAAATTTAGCAACTTAAGTTACTGGACCACAGTCCATATATGGCAATTCTAATGTTTAATATTTCATACCGACAAGGTTTCAGAGAATACGCTGCGTGAATAACTCAGAGAAATCAATTTCTCAGTCAAGATATAGAAACAGGTAATAAAAAATTCAAACCTAATTCGTGACTGAAGTCTCGTAAAGAAGAGTTTGCTGAAGTTTGATTTATATAAAGCAAATAGTAAGGTTTAAAGATAAAAGAAAGGCCCAGTAAATGTCACAATGATACGATGAAGTGTCAGTTATGGCCGCGAGCCGAGAGTTAGGACTATGGTCTTTTTATTATATCTGACACTAAAATAAAGATGCTCAGGACCAAAATCCTAATGTTTATTTCATTAAAAATTATACTTCATGAAAATTTCAACATTGTTAGTATTTCAATGTGCAGGTGAAACTTAAACCCGGGATCTGCCTGAACCAGAGCCGAGAAACCAATACAAAAGTGGGGTATTGTACCATGAGACGAGGTACCAGTCCTGAAGTGCGGTATGGTACAAAATACGAGATAACAATATGCAATTATGGTATGATACAAGAAACGAGATATCAAGTTCAGTGAATCTTGAAATATTGTTAAATACTGTTTGTAATCAATGGAAGGTGAGGGAAACCTTTTGGGGAAAGTACTTTTTATTTAAACGAAAACAGAGTTCGGCAAACAAATGTAGACAGCCATACATGGATCGAACGATGTGACGAAAGTTTTCCAAAATGTCCTATGATCATGCCAGAATTGAGAAATCGCAAGATTTAAAATTTAAAATTCGAAGGACAAGATTAGATAGTTCAAATAGAAAATTATTCAGGATTGGAGCATTACCTATCTGCAGAAAAGGTGGATGATCAGGCTAACTACGTGTTTAATTTTTTGGTTTCTAAACAAAGGCAAGCACTGAGAAACGTCGGCTGTTAAATACGCTGGCGAATTTTTTTATTTCTCCACATAAGATTTTTTGCATGAGACCATCTGTCATGGAAATGTAAGAAAATATCCAAAACATCGAATGATTTCTACGACAAGGAAAATTTGATCTAATAACAGACATAAATACTCCTATACTACCATCATCATACATAATCAAAGAGGTACTTTCATTAATAAAACATATTTGCTTTTCATCATCACGTAGTACCTTATGAGGTTTGGATTTGTAGAACTGTACTACCAAATATGATCATACGTTACATATACGATGCCTGATGTAACGGCCCGCTACCTTTTTTTACAGATTACATTTACATCATACAGGTATACTTAAGACTCTATGTCCGGTCTACACCCTGCACCCTGAATAAAATTGCATATGCATACGTCGAATGTATTTAGTGTTAGCTATCTGATTACATGGCATTTGTTTCATTTCATAAAACAGGATCCCAAATAACTAATGTTTGAAACGATCTCTACAATCCGGTACTCACTTATGTCGGACTGTATACCAAAATACGGTCAAAGGTGTTATATGATTTCAAAACTGCAAGCAATAGTCACAATCAAGTCACGTAAAGTTTACTGATCTCGAAGAAAGTGAAGAACTTGTTTGAATGTTAGTTGTCTTGAGTCCACAACAAGTTTCCTGGTACTGACATACTCACGGTTGGAACAACCGCATGACATCTGAATATGCAGGGATTCTCATTGTACATGCCTTACTGCTCATTGGAACGATGTCAGATTGTATTCATAGTTTTTATTCAGAACGATTCTCGTAATAACCAGTCCTCACCTTATATTTTTCAACAAATTTATCTGATTTGACAAGAGAGTGATTTATTGAATCCGAGATTATTGAATCATTTCCTCTCTATGAGTCAATTATAAACATTATAACTCTCTCTCTCTCTCTCTCTCTCTCTCTCTCTCTCTCTCTCTCTCTCTCTCTCTCTCTCTCTCTCTCTCTCTCTCTCTCTCTCTCTCTCTCTCTCTCTCTCTCTCTCTCTCTCTCTCTCTCTCTCTCTCTCTCTCTCTCTCTCTCTCTCTCTCTCTCTCTCTCTCTCTCTCTCTCTCTCTCTCTCTCTCTCTCTCTCTCTCTCTCTCTCTCTCTCTCTCTCTCTCTCTCTCTCTCTCTCTCTCTCTCTCTCTCTCTCTCTCTCTCTCTCTCTCTCTCTCTCTCTCTCTCTCTCTCTCTCTCTCTCTCTCTCTCTCTCTCTCTCTCTCTCTCTGGTTCAACCGGGCCTCTTCCGGATTATTCATCCACCAACTATACTGACTGCTATACATAGTCTATTATGCTAGCTAAGACAAGCAGCATTAAACCTAAAACAACATTAACATGTTCATCCGTTATTTCTTCAAGCGTTTTCGCTTCGTGTTATCATTATGGGTATTCATTATGATTAGGTGATCTACCGGAAAAGAATATGTCATGATGATGCGTGTGTGGGAGGGTGGTGCAATAGTTTGTAAAGAACGCCCCTTCCCTTCCTCCATTTATGAGGTTGAAGTCACTTCACTGCACATATTTTTTGCTTTGAAAGCATTGATAGCCTAGTTTATTGCAATAAGTTGAAATTGGATAGTGAGTTCTGTTGAAGGAAAAGCATCCGTGATGACTTTTTTTTCTGTACAGCAACAACGATTAAACGATTAAACCACATAAACAGTAGCGGTATAGATTGGATTTATCTTAAAGTTTCTTGATCTGAAACATTTGACAAATGCAATAATTCTTTCACTAATAAAAATTATAATTACCTTCAAAACGTGTTGTTTTTTAAATACAAAAATATCTTGTTTCTAAAGCATTTAGCAAGATTAATTGCATTCTTTTGTGCCAGATATTTTCTTTTCGTACTTTCATTCACATTTGGCAGTGTTGCGTTATTCAAACATTAATTTCGTTATTTGTGACAATAAAATTCTTAGAGAGCATTAAAAAAAATCTATTCAATGTAATTTTATTTCGTTTTCAAAACATCTGGTCAATTCCATGCCAGGAATAGCAACCTTGCAAAAGAATACAGAGGAGTAAGAAGAATGTCCAACAGTTCCTATAAAATATAGGTAGAATCCATCTTCACAAGCCAAGGTTCCAATATCTTAACCCTATCAACATCTTGCTTTAGGTCTGTGAATTTCATTGGATGCGACGGCAAAAAACCGCATCCAATCAAAATTAACTTATTCAGATTTGAACAGTGTTCCTTTAATGATCGAGACAAGGAAAGCACACAACTTATATCGACTCATAAATAAGCAAATTTTTTCGTGCTGGTCTGTGTTTATAGAGATAACTTTTACTCAAATATACCTGTAATGGATTCTCTCTGGTACATAGTCAGTTTCGATGTTAAATATATAAAGTATTATTTTTGAAGTCAACTGCTTCCACCATTTTCCGCCGATGTGTAACGCACCGCTATTACACGCTATGTTAGATGACATTATATATTAAGGGAGGCAACTCATGAAATCGAATAGATGTTTCTAAGACAAAGCACTGAAATATCTGCTCGATCCTTCAAGGTGTAGAGGAGGTTAACATATGGGAACGTTGGCTAGCGAAGTTAAAGTAAAATAGTGTGCCTATATCTGTCAGTCATTACAGCTACTATAGATACTAAACGGCAGCAGTGAAATATTTTCAACATTATTTACGTGATGCCAGTTTCTTTGGACCCAAAGTATCATAAGTTTTTGGCAATGAGTAGATCTCAAAGTCTTGAGAAAGATTCGTATGTTTGTTCGTGTCAATTAGATAAGATAAGAAAACTACCTCAAATGACCAGAAGATTATTGAATTCATGACGTTTTATTTCCATAGGTCAAGAAAAATGAAACTTCCGACACTTTGCTTTCTTGCTTTGACAAGCGATGGCAAACATTGTTGGGCATCATCCCACCTCAGGATCCTGTCTCTGTATCTCCGGTACAGCGGTTAATGCCCGTGATAAACCGTAAGTACGCTATGTTTGGTATAAGAGAGAGAGAGAGAGAGAGAGAGAGAGAGAGAGAGAGAGAGAGAGAGAGAGAGAGAGAGAGAGAGAGAGAGAGAGAGAGTTATTATAATGATCTTTCATTCGTAGGAATGATTAATGATTATAAATGTACTATTTTATTGACAAGCAAAAAAATATCTACACCGTCTGAATGAAATGGATCGCTCAGGATTTACAGATCTGACGGGTTCCGATACGATTTCATATCAACTTGAACCTTTGATTCTCCAATAAAAAAATTACAGCTTCCACATTTTTGAAAGTAAACAATGTCATTCGGAATATGACGTGTGTAACACAAACTCTCTAATACGAAAAGTAACGCTTTATTTGATAGGTTACTAAAACTAAGTGGCCACATACTGCCTATTGTCACCAGATAATGACTCTTAATATAGGCAAAACAAGACTTTAATCATATTGAACATTAATATTTTTTGTAATATTTTGGTCCAGTACAAAACATTTGCCGTTTGTAAAATGTAGGTGCCCATAGCTGTGAGAACTACAATTTGAATTCACGTTGGTGCAATGTTTTATTTTTACATGCCGTATTGAAACCAAAATATCCAAACTGTAAGTAAAAACTTAAATGCCTGTCCTGCTGCTACAGTATGGGGATCTGGAATCTGAAGCTAAAAACCAAAGCTGTTCAATCCATCTAAATCATTGGCGATAGAGGGCGAAGAGTTGGAACAGCGGAAGATCAGGTTTTCTTTTTATGAAGGATTAGGTTAGATTCATACTCTGAGACAGTGTCTTATAAATTTTATCTCTTTCCGCAGAAAAGCAAAATTTGTTTTAATTCATCATGATATTCTAATTTGCAAAACTTCAAGACGGCATCCATGCAACAGTTGTGGCAACTCTTAACAATGGAGACTGCTTCAAATTTCACGGTGGAATCTTAACAGCAGATGGTTACACCTGGTTCCAACTTCAGAACGTACACGGACATGTAAGTACAATAATAATAATAATAATAATAATAATAATAATAATAATAATAATAATAATAATAATAATAATAATAATAATAATAATATTTTATTATTATTATTATTATTATTATTATTATTATTATTAATAGTAGTAGTAGTAGTAGTAGTAGTAGTAGTAGTAGTAGTAGTAGTAGTAGTAGTAGTATTGGCGATCATAATAAAAAAGCAAGATACCTTAAATCAGTAAGGTTTTAATGTAGTGTTTGGAACTGACTATACCACAATGGAATAACACAATGGAATAATCTGCTTGCTAATATCAACACAATGTTTACCAGCCTTTATTACACTCTGTATAAAACAATGAACTAACACATTTTTCTTTGGTGAACAAAACATATATTTTGTTATTCATATGAGGACGAGGAACACACTTAGTGACCAAAATTATGATTTCATGTTTTTTTCAATCATATAGCAACAATATTTGAACGTTACTGGGAAAGGGCCTCAATACTTAACAAAACTAAAGAGTACAATTTAATTTACTTAAACATTAGAAAATCATCTTTTGACGGGAAAGTTTGATCATAATATTTAATCAAAACTTTAATTTTGTTTGAAAACAGATCTAACATATGGAAAGTTTAAAATGAATTACCAATTCCAACAAGTAACTCAATTAATCTGCTTATGTATGTATGGTATAGCAAATATTTGTTCTGCTTTACTCTGCTGAAACCTGCTTATCCCGGTTTCAATGTCGTCTGCAAATTATGATATACTGCGAACAAGTCGCAACTATTCGGCCATTCTCGTATCCCAGAGAATAACCTTGTACGCGTTTGGTTTGGTAATATGTGTGATTTTCAGTTTCCTGTTGTTTGTTTCTAGTTTGGGAAGAGGGGTGGAGGCTAGAAGATCTCTTATCAAGTGTTCCTATTTGAGAGGGTTCATGGGTGTTGTTTTAGAGGTTTTGAATCAACAATTTCATCGTCATTAAAAATTGTGTTTGTCCTTGTATGAATATCCAGAAACAGGTGTTCATATTTGAATAATAACTGTTTATGTTTATTTCTTTCTTATTGCTGCAAATGTAAAAGTTTTGGTCTAGATCTTTCTTAATGTCCGAATTTCGAAGATTTGTTATTCCAAGTTCAACGGTGTTCAATTGAATTTCTTCACATTGATCTTCAGTTTGTGGGACATGTACCGCTAAACTAATTGAATGATTTCCATGGCTATCTCTTTCAATATACTCCTTTAGCATGTTAATGTGGCAAAGATGTTTTTATTTTCGTTTATTAGGAGTATTAATGATGTAATTTAAATCATTTACTTTCTTTTCAAAAAGTATATTAGTCAACCACGACTCTTCTGCGTGGACGGCAAGCGTAACAATTTTTCCTCCATAAAACACTACTAGATTTTACCACCATATTATTTCTGAGAAAATTTCTAATATTAGCAAAAACGAACCTGGATCGGTCTGGCTGTTTCAGAATTATCCAGAATCGGAATAGGCATTTTAAAAAAAAACAGATACAGAAATAAATCTCAAAGACTGCTGTGCAAACAATAAACATTGTTGGGCTTCGATAGTAATATGGAGATATATGCTCGCTAAAATATATTTACATCGCTGACAGTGAATACGGCGATAATTTCATATAGATCATTAAAGCGGGTCTGACAGCCAGAGGATGACCTATATCGTTTGCAAAAGTTATCAGCCGAAAATGATTGGCAAATTGACCCAGAGAGCATCATCTAATAATAACCGACGTTGCACAAGGTTAACTATGGACGAAGCAGAACTTGATTACATAATCGCAGATACGGCAGCGAATGGCGTATTAAGGTCCAGGGAGTTTGCAAATTTACCCGAATGAACTACGATTGGTACTATCATCAGCTACTGTGACGGTGATTCACCCCAGTTTATTCATCTCGGATCCTCCATATTTGCATATGCATCAATAAACCTGTTATCGATGAATAACCGATTTCTAAATGACGCTGTCAACAGGAACTCGTTTCATAAAAGGAAATCAAAGACCTTTTGAAACGGATATTGACAAAATCGACATAACTCGATGGGGTCATTGTAGAATAAAATTGAACACATATTTAATTATTCTAAATTTACAGATTAAAAACCTCATCATGTGTATCATTACGACCGATCACTTATCACAACCGTCATCGGCACCAGTTCATGATCCCATTTCAAGATACAAACGGTTTATCTTAATGGTCATGGAGGTTCTGATAAAGTAAACACCATCGTTAGAATCATTTGGAAATTCTGATATGATAGTGCTCACTGGCTAGCCAGGGAAATGAGATAAAACGGCGTTAAGTCTTACACGTATCACAGCTTCTTTAGTAGGTAGACGTTTACGAGGCAAAGTTGATAGTTTACTGGGCCAGAGATAAGTCATTACAAGAGCTAAAAGCGTTAATTAGATATCATCCTAACAAGATTCAATGTGAAATAATGTGCAGAGTAATTGCAGAAACTGCGATTAGTGACTTCTGAAACTTATGGTGCCCTAATGATCTGATAGTTGCATCCAGAAACATTGCTTGTGTTTCTCTTTAACGTAGACTATTTGAGTTTCATCGGAAAAGATTTTCCACGTTGGCAGTTTCACTGTGTTATCGTACAGCGGATACTCGTAGCCAAAATATTCTCATTGATATTCCAGGAAAGGGGAACCAGCAAACCCTCGTTCTTAAAGATATCGTCGATTGATGTTCTTGAGCAAGCTCTGGTGCAACAACCATCATGCTGGACTCTAGGACAAACAATAACTATTCACTCATCGCAAGTACTAAATATCTCATATACTATGGTTTGGATTGTCGATGATCACGTCGACGGTCAAATTTAGTGTATCTGACAGTATTGAGAGTTTTAAAAATGTCTCAGCTGCGAAGAATTGTCAGTGACAGTTCTAAGATGGTTTATAATTCCACCACTAAAATTCCTGGCACGGGTAAGGATGACATTAGCTGGCTATCAGCGAGATGACAAAAAATAAAAGCTTGATCTCGATACTGAATTTATCATGACTCAGAGACATGGACAAAATAATCACTGCGTCATCTGTAACACAATAATGTTATGGGAACATCTCCCTAATAATCCGAGGCAATTTACCGTGGAAAGAATTAATAGTAGTCTCAGCCACACACGCCAAAATATCGCGCTGACATGTCTTGAGTGTAACCAACGTAAGGAAGATAGCTCCCTGAGCTAGTGTCATCGTGCCGCTAAGCGCGAATCCAACATTGCGATAATTGTGTATTTCCAGGAATTACTTGCAGTTGTTCACAGACAAATCCACGCGTTGAAGTAGCCGAATCTAATTTGTAAATTGCAGGCCTACCAGTAGAGTTGCTCTTTATTCATGGCCTTCAAATTCACCAGTTACGTATAAATACCCGACTGTCACGTTGCTATGCAACACCGGTCTAGCTGTTAATTCACGTCTCTTAACCGTGATCTGTTTCTTTGCAATTGTATCGAATTGTTTCATAGAAATTCCACTCTTGAATTCGTTGTTTACCGGGGCTATCACGTACGGTAGTCAAGCAACCCTTTTGCAGAAAGCTAATAATGATATTACATCAAATTATACAAATAAAACCTAATTAATGATTTATGTTAGAATGATGCTTGCACGGTTAATTCCTTATACAACTGGAGGATTATATACTGAACCAATAAAACCATCAACCCCTCTGTTTCCCATTCCTTTATGACAGGAAAGAGCTATTTTGAACATTTTCCTGAAATAAGAAGAATCAATATGTACCTTATTCATCTTTAAAGTTCAATAGTACTAAAACAAATTAACATACCTTTCATCACCCCTCAACCATCTAAATTGTTATATATTTACCTCTGTAGCAGACACCTGTAAATACGTAAGCTAAGTCGGCTGCTCATTTGCATCCAAGTTACGCATATGATCTCTAATGATAGTTTAACTGTGACAGGCAGTCACCAACAAGAGGACCCATCTTTAAAGTCTAACTCAATGTAAATGTAAACCACATTCCATATTTAGATTTTGTGTGAATTTATAAATTCTAGGGTTGTGATAATTAGGCTCATACTACCTTAACAAATAAGAGGATTAAAATACAAAACTATCCCGTGAGACCTGATGTCCAAACAATTGCACAGCGTGTGTTCAATTAATCATTCCACGATTGCATGATCGTGATATAACGCAGTGTGTCTTCATCTGATTTGAACGTTATGTTGTTGCATTAGCGATGTTACCGCGCCGGTAAATTCTTTGCCATGATTATCCTGTAGCAATTGTGGCCAGTGTAAGGGTGGAGGCTAGTTACAATGCGAATTCGCTTGCTCTTTTAAATAATAGCGGTTCCTCTTGGTTGTATCTACTTACAACGTGGACTACCGTCAACGCGTATTTGTATGTACAAGTCTGTCGTTTAATTGATGTGCCAGTGATAGTGTCATGTAGAAGAAACAAAATATATGTCATAAGAACTTCGTTGGGCATGCTGACATCAACCGTCCATACTGAATCGTTTTAGGCGGCGGGAAATAAATTTGACATATTGCCTATCCGATAACCAATTTGCGGCAACATCTTGCGAGGCACCTGCTGCTTCGGCGGGATTGCTGATCGCTGTTGTAACTTTTCAGTGTTCTCATGGACTATAATAAATTGACTACATTATTATGATTATCAGACAATTAATTGCCTGCGATCACGGCTAATTTGTCACGCATAACTGATCTTATCAACCAGTTGGCTAGCGATTCTCGTATATTTTTATTATTTATCGATATCAACGTATGAATTAACTTGATATAAGCTATATGTCGTTGTTACAGATCATTATTTTTATTCCCGACGTCATGGATCTGGTACGACTGATCAATCGCATTCACTGGAAATTCTTTTCAGAAAGTCTGATATCAGGTCATATTCCAGGACCACATTAGTTATATCCCGGAAGTTGTTTTACAACCGAGATACATAGACCATTGTGTTCGTGGTAATTTTTCGACTGACGAATCAATATCACCACCACCGGAAGTTTCGCAAGAAGCCGCGAACTTATGTTTGTGTGCCGCATTTTACACACTTGTCTGTAAAAAGTGCTCGCCTGTTGTTTTTTTCCGTGTTGCTTTCAGCCCAGTTGTAGCAGTGACCGCCTTGAATCGAACACATTATAGACTCATGATTATAAATAACACACATGCCTGCAATATGAATGTAATGGACTTTTCAGCGACACTGGAACAAGCACCGGTCAAACATCATTTGACGTTATCAATTTATATTCGGGACATTATAGTTGGCCCGTCTGGGTCTGGTAAAACTCAGTTGTTGCTCAACCTGATAACGAGATGGCTCAAACAGGACAAACTTTATTTAGTAACATAATCCGCAGACTACCAGCGATGTTATGATGTCCTCTGAGAATTCAATGAAACAGTAAATGATTCCTTGACGTCCGATACATGTGTTGTTGAATTATCACCGACATTAATTGTCCGTCCATGATCTCGATGGTAGTATTAATAATCTTGTGGTTTACGATAATGTCATGCATGACAAACAAACGAATCCAGCCAGACTATTTTCACGAGTCAGACATCAAAATACAGATCTTATTTACGTCGCGCAACGATATGTTTAGATCCACAAAGTGATCAGAGAAAACTGTAATTTTTTGTTTATCTTTAACGGTGTTGATACACGTACGCTGAGATATATTCATCAGACTTAGTGTCCCAGCGACATGGACATTAATAAGTTTTAAAACTTCTTTGCACATGTTCAGAGAACCCTACATGAATTCATTACTGTCAACTTACTTGATCCAGAAGCCCGAAATCTCATTTGTCTGGATAGAATCATTCGTTGAGCAACCCGCGCATCCAACTCATAAACGCAGCGACATTTTTCTGGCAACACGATACCGCATTTGGGTTGTTTTTGTGATACAGTAAAGGATTTCATCTTGCCAAACAGACTTACCTACATGGCTTGGAATGACTTTTGGCCACCATGCAAGGCTCTGATTGGCTTTGGCAATTATAAAATCAACATTTCCAACGACTCGACTTAGTCGGGGAATTGGCTGGGGAGGGGTCTTGCCCTAAATGAGGGTCTGTAGACCCCATTCTCTGCTCTTATTCTTTATATTTGTTTCTCAGTACTGAAATATCCATTGTGTTCTAATGATAATAAATCATATCTCGTTCTAAAGTACCTTCAAACATAAACTCACAGAGGAGGTCTTGTTATAGCTTCACCGGCATTACATCGAGAGGCTGAATTGTAAACAAATCAATGTTCAATAGAACATATATTATACTTCCAGATCATCACCAAGGTCTTATTACTCACTGTGTACTGTCCCTGAAACACACACAGACAACCACACCATAAGTTGATATTCTAAAGAATAAACAATTACCTTTAAATCCATACCAAGAATGCCTACATCTAACTCTTATATCACCACCAAAAGGAGACAGGAGAAAATGCTCTAAAAATAGACTGGGACTAGATTCGTGGATACCTAACCAGAATTAATAACTGAAATCTTATTCCTAACAGGACAGATTAGTTATGGTACTTAACCGGAACTAATATTTACGATCTGATTCCAAATGGTACTGACGTAGTATATAAATATGTCTCCATACTACCAATAGTGCTTTGAGTCCTACTTGTATTTCTCTCTAATATGTTCAATTATTCTGGTGTCATTATATATATATATATATATATATATATATATATATATATATATATATATATCTATATCTATATATATATATGTGTGTGTGTATGTATGTATGTATGAATGTGTGTATGTATGTATGTATGTATGTATGTATGTATGTATGTATGTATGTATGTATGTATGTATGTATGTATGTATGTATGTATGTATGTATGTATGTATGTATGTATGTATGTATGTATGTATGTATGTATGTATGTATGTATGTATGTATGTATGTATGTATGTATTGTAAGCAGAGATTTTTATATCCAAAAGCAAACTTGCTGATCACATTTCGAGGTCACTGTAATGCCGGAAACTTGATAGTAAACTATTAAACATCATTACTATTTCCACTGCCATTATCAACAAATAGCACTCTCTTACTCTTTCTTCTCCATGTTCAAATGCTTCATAAAATTTCAGAATGCCTGGGTAGCCGGCAACTATCTGAATACAGCTGATGTCTCACGGTGTTCTGGAGGAACGTGTAAGTACCGAAATAGTGGATTATAAATGAGGAACAAGTAAACAAATTACTTGTTTTTACCTTTGGAAGGACTAAAAGTGGTTGTTTTTTATCTGCCGTGTCAAAGGACAAGAGAGAATATATTAACATTGTTTTAAGAAAGACGTCAGAGTCTTTTAGGTTATATATGGGTTGTATTTTCCACCATAATTTAAGTTTTTTAGAACTTGCAATATCTGCAATTTCCTTGAACCTATAATTTGCAACGATTTATACGTTAGATCAAATTATACAGTTAGAAAGCCGAAAGTTTATATATTTTATGCAAGAAAACGTTCTCATTAACCTTTGACATTAAGATCTCTTGCCTGGATGCATAATTCATTACAGGTCACTATAATTTGGGTATGTAACCTAAAACAAGTAGCACATAAAAATAAAATAAAAACTCATGAATGTAGAATTACCACCACCATCATCCTGTTTTGTTTGTAGCAATAAGTCGATGAAATTCTGCAACAGTAATTAATCTGCTACTCTTTTAAGAAATCCAGAGTTCGGTTTTGTTTTATTCAAAAGGACTTAAAGGGAAGTGGTCTGAAGATGAGTTCTTGTAAAAAGATGTACAATCATGAGAAATTAGGTCCGGAACAAATTATGACAGAAAGGTAATCCATTCCTTCGTAAGTCAATACCCTGCCATATAACCTATCTTATATTTTCAGCGTCCTCTGGTGGTACCGGTTCATGTACCGCTGCCGTCAAGGACCTCGCCTGTAAGATCCTCGCCCAGCACAATAGCCACCAAATTTCACTCTGGGACCAACATCCCTCTGGTGTCCATGACAATGCTTATGCTCTCAATAACATTCGGGACACATGCGATTGACATATGGCTTCGCGTTCCCAGTAAGCCCCAGAGAGAGAGAGAGAGAGAGAGAGAGAGAGAGAGAGAGAGAGAGAGAGAGAGAGAGAGAGAGAGAGAGAGAGAGAGAGAGAGAGAGAGAGATGTTCTTCAAGTCCACTATCATAAAAAACTGATAGTGAACCTGACCTTCCCTTTATTCGTACATGAGATTTATAACGCAAGCAAAACAGTTAATAGTCCAACCTAAAACAGGCATATCTCTTTACTGATATTCAAGTTTGGATAATTTAAGATTTTGATTTGACCAGTTCATGCTTCGCCTGCTGAGCCAGGATGTAGAATTAGCCCTATTCGCCATTCTGCGTGTCTTATGAGGCAACTAATGGTGGAAAAATGTTTATTGTGGGTCGTGTCCAATTTCGACGGAGGATAAGATACTAGCCGTTTGGAATCTGATTGTGTCACTTCTACCACTTTCATAAAAAGGTCGGACACTAAAATGCAATGCAATTGCTACGGTTTAATGGAAAATAACGATGGTATAAGTCTTCTTCCTAAAGAACATTACCAAATGAATTTACTCGAGAGATATTTTTAAAGAGCAAGTCTAAAATAGTTCAAGCATGCAAATTTTTAAAAAAATACTAACAAGGCCATTTGAGGAATGTCGATCGGCATAAATAACACTTCTCACTTGAAGATTAATCTGAATACTATATTACAGTCCTTGTGTCCACACACAGAATCTCTACACTTTATTCAATATATCTTCCCCAAGCATTACAATTAATCGATTTCTAATCTTGACTGACTCCTACAGTTAACAGCATCGTTGTTTTTTCTTAGCAATTTTAACGGCCTCCATAGATATTGGGGTTGAAAAAGTATCAACGAGAGAGGTGCGAAAATAGAAGACATTATTTCAAAACAGAATCTATGCCGTTTTAATAAGTTATATACCTACATAAATCCTGGCACGCAATCCTACTCGAAACCTAGATCTAACAGTTAAACAAACTCTCACTTGACTACTCTTTTGAAGGTGGCGTCGACCGTTGTGGAAGTGACCACTTTCTAAAATAATCAAGAAGTAATACATCCAAATCTCAGTTGCTTTTCTGGAGATGGAAATTTATTAAGGCAGAGTGACTACTCTGTGAATAAAATGGACATTAGGTCGTTTTAAAAACTTAACGTATCCAAAGATCTTATTCGTCAACACACTCCAAGGTGTAACAGTAAACAGAGGAAGAAGAGATAAACATATAAATGGTAAGTCTCGAGCTGAAATTTCGTACCTCTTTTAAATCAGTATTGAATATGGCATGCAAAGTTGTGGTTACAACAAAAACTAATTTTAATAACAACTAATTAAAACTATTTAAAAAGAATATGTCATTTGTTCGCTACATCTCCAGAAATTTCAGACATATGCAAAATATTATCCAAATATTTGCGATCAACAAACAATTCTTAAAACATCCGCCCTATCAAAAACCTTAAAGTAAAGGTTCGTTACCTTCCTGAATCTGCTAACGCTGAAAATTGCAATGAAACTTGTCTTGATCTAAGTGCAACACTTCAACAAGACTAAAAGATATATACTGTTAGTATTTAAAACACTTACCTGATTCAGCTATCAATACGCTATTTCACGTTTTCAATAAAACGCTGAAATACAAGTTCCCAAGCCTGAAAAGGACCATAACCGTGATCCTATTTGAGTTCCATAGCTCCGACAAGTTGCATTTGCAAAACCACGAAACAAATGGTAAATGTCATACTTTTTGTATCTTTAATAAAAACAAACAATTATATTCGCCTTTGGGCGCCTCCATCCAAATTTTATAAACGAAAAGTTTCAAGAAAATATCAAATAGACAAAACTTAGCCGTTCGTTCTTTCATATTTTCGCTGGCGGAAGTTTTTAGTGTGAACGCCGCTCACTGCCATTTTCAAGTACTTATAAAAGTCCATTTTCAGGGAATGGGTACGTTTCTTAAAACAGAAAAGGCAAATATATATCGTCTGCGTCCAATATTCGCAATATCTGGTTCTAATATTTTTCAAACCATTAAACAAAATGAAAAAGAAAGCTGTGTTACTCTTATTTTCATGGGTTTAAAATGATGTAACTATCAGAATTACGAAAATATTCCGAATTATTCAGAAATTATCAAAGACAATGAATTACATCATTCAAGTTCTCCGACAATATACACTTTTCCACACAAATATAGTTGCAGCGTTTGCTAAGAAACTCCCGTTTGGATTGAAACGCGATCAAGATAACAGTGTTGGAGACACCCTGTCGACAAGCATGTTACAAATTATAAACTGACACATTAAATGACTAACTTTTGTGCATGTGTTGTATAAGGTATGCTTTCTGTTTTTAAAATCGTTAGGGGCCTTAACGAGTGCATTGTATAGTGTTTTATCCGTTTTGGGCCTAAATGAGTGCATTGTATAGTGTTTTGTCCGTTATGGGCATAAACGAGTGCATTGTATAGAGTTTTATCCGTTATGGGCCTAAACGAGTGCATTGTATAGTGTTTTATCCGTTATGGGCCAAAATGAGTGCATTGTATAGTGTTTTTTCCGTTATGGGCCTATACGGGAGCATTGTATAGTGTTTTATCCGTTATAGGCATAAACGAGTGCATTGTATAGAGTTTTATCCGTTATGGGCCTAAACGAGTGCATTGTATAGTGTTTTATCCGTTATGGGCCAAAATGAGTGCATTGTATAGTGTTTTTTTCCGTTATGGGCCTATACGGGAGCATTGTATAGTGTTTTATCCGTTATAGGCCTAAACGCATACATTGTATAACGTTTTATCCGTTATAGGCCTAAACGAGTGCATATTATCGAACTTCAACAGCAGATATTTTCAAACATACTTATGGACGGAAAGAAACATTTTCAAATTTTTCGAAATCAAAATCTGTCTGTATGCACGTCTTCCAATTCCGTAGAGCACGCAATGACACAAAACTCTCTCTTAAGGTTTTCCCTATGCTTGTTGCAGAAGAGATCACATTTGTAATACATGTTTGTAAGACCGTTAACTATCTTACCTTGCATGTATTCGATACCTCAGGCACAAATGTCAAAAAGTCAGACATTTAATGAAGTCGTGGCAAGCGCAGATAGGGTTCACACAGTAATGTCTTACTTTGCTTACACTGGACTAGTGTCAGTTCTAAACTTTGATATAATTTGATAGTGTATATATCATTTCTCAAATCTTGCCCTCATATTCTTGATCCGATAGACAACAACGACTTTATTCGGCAGCAGTTATAACTTCGCCTTCGGAAATCATCTGCGTTGAACCATTGCTTTATCTCAGATGAACCAAAATTGTCTCTTCAGTATATTGCGAGACTATCCTAATCCGATGCTTCCTCTGCATCTGATGATGTCTACAGGCCCTAACACAAAACCATGTACAATCAGAAAACCACATTTAATTCCATACTTGTCATACAAATTTGTCCATATCTTAAGGCATCAAAGGGAAATCTTGCCAATGCTGCAAAATTCACAAGACGATATCACCATTATGGTTATTAAAAATTCCAAAATAATACTTATCTTTGACAGTTCAAAAGGTTACTACCAATTCTCTAATTGCTCAGAATAAAATCAATAATACAAGAGCCTGCTATGGTAGCCATGTGTTCTTGTATAAAGACCGGCCCAAATATTGAATCATGGCTGCAGATACTGTTGCAACAGTCAGCAGTACCATCTCCAGTCGATTACCAAATTCAACTTCTATCTCTAGGGCAGAATCATATTTTTAATCGGCACTATCTAGACGTTAAACTCATGTAAATACTTACGTATTTTTCTTTTTATCGAGACAAAATGCGCTTAATGTGAAGATTCGTGGCGATATTTCTCTAGAAGCAATGTCAACTCTGAATCTGAATATGCAGGTGAAGTAATATGCATTTTATTTCAGAATAAATCAGTAACAAATCTTCACATGTAGCAATTTTAAAAAACGAGAAGGGTTGGCCGAATTGTTTCTTATTTTTTCTCTAACTGAGGTGGACAACTAAATGTTTTGTCTTCACTAAAGATTCCACTCTCGCATAAATGAAAACGCTTTTGCAAAGTTTTCCCGTCATAAAACTTTGCAGTGAGTGCAAGATGGTCATAAAAGATTCTTTTCTAATGGAGCGATAGCTGTAACAAGGCTAGAGGAGACGATGAAGTTCTGCGTCAGGTGATTTAAAAATGTTGTTTGGAAGGAATAGTCCTATATATCTGATCTGAAAAATGTGCTACCAAAATTATTCCCATTTAATTGAAGCCTTGACACTGTAAATTTTATCCCACCCGTTATTTGTCGGTAGAGAATATCGCAATCAACAGTATGCCGGCTCTTCGTGTTGGACACACGGAGTCCAATGTTCCGTATAGAAGATATGAATTTGATTTTGTATATTACAAGTGTTTCCTTTTGTTTGACAGCTATACTTGCAGTATATGCCCTTCGGGAGCACCGGGAGGGCATGTGTGTTTGAGCGAGACATTGCTACGCTATTTGCATGACCTTGGCACTCATGGTAGGATTCACGTAAGTACTCGGCTCCAGCATCTTTATTTTACTCTGCTTCCTCTCTTCATTACATAAGAAATAAACATATCACCCAAGGAAAGTTATCACTCCAGAAATTTTAGTTATGTCGCCAGTGAGCTTTCGTCAACACAGTTTTTGCAAACATGTTTTATAAATAGGTGCCCTTTCATATTCAACGCGGCTGTAACGATGACTATCTTGAAAAGATTGTGATCAATACTGTCTCTGTACTGTTGACAATACTGACACAATGTTCTCACTAAAACATCTTTGTCAGATGCGTGCAGGTGTTCCTTTAATGACAACGGTGTCCGCTTTGTCGTCCATGATTGATGCTATGTCAGCCATCCTAGAATTTTGTTATATGACCTTTTACTGAATAGTTTTTCAGACTGAAACATGATCTTTCGTAAAATGCATACCAATGGGTAAGTTTGCATATCAATTTCTGTATAAAGGTCTGAACTCTTACAAAAATTAAGTTTTGAAATGTTGGTTTTGTATTGTTGCAAAAATAGCCTCAAAGGTGTGCTAGCATCAGCAAAAATATATATTATTCACTAAATTGTACAACATTTAAGGCTTTTCTTGGCAGCTACTGCAATCAGGAATTATTTTATCTTTCAGTTTATGATGTCGATTTTTCACGTTCCTGTGAGGTTTCCACTTTAGAACACATGTGAATAGTATTTCTATTTCATCATATGAATGCTCTGTTAAGTAACATTACGTCTAATATCGTTTTGATTAACGCATCTCCATATTAACTTAATTGTATGACATCATTTTATACATAACGTCACGGTCCTCTGTTATCATCCTAAAACTTTTCTTTTCTTGGTTATCTAATATATTTGTGTTTCAGCCTCATTTCTAACCTCATACCAAATTCCTCAATTTAATCAAATTATTATACCCTCACTATGGAAATATTTTAATGTCTATTTTGTGATTTTTATATTGGTTATTTTTCTGTGCCGACTGGATGTCATGTTTTATAAAGAGGAATCAAGAAAAATATTTCGTCATTATGCTTAACTGCTGGATAGGAGAATTCCGCCTTCGGTATCAGAAATTTGCGTCTGACACGATGTAAGAAGTCTGACCCTCGGGTGCAATGTCTTATCCTCCACTGACGCATAAGAAGGATTCTATCAATTTCTAAAATATACAAGTCTCTTTCTGATTTTCGAATCAGGCGGTGACCAAAATGGAAAATTTTAAATTTTTAACACCAAAATTAATCGGTTTTGGGCTGTGATAAACGAAATTATCTGATGCGATGTACTTACGTTATCACAAGACATGTGATATAATCATCCATATCAAGTCACTATGCACGTGATGTGTTTACTTTATACCATAAACAATTATTGCGTAATAAATAAACAAATTTTCATTTTTGTTGCTGTTGTTCTTTACTTCTATTCCATTCACCCATTTCCGTTCAAAAGTCATTCCTACGGATACTACTTTGAATACATGTCGATAGCTACAATTCAAAACCACTGTAGTTATTTCAGAAGCAAGGACTGACCGAGTAATTATGAATGATGGAAAGTTGTTTTATTCGTAACCTCTTGCTCATTCTAGCAGTCAGTCAAATCGTAGAAATAATAAAGATAGTCCTCACATATTGTGTTTCTTTATTTATGGAGAAATTTCCACTAGCAAAATGCATTTTTCCTGGAAATACTGCACTGACATACATCCAAGACATAATTATCTGTCGAAAATAGCCGAAGATGTACCGAATGTCCGTCCATATACTCACGTTGTACATTACGTCTAAATATAGAGTTACTTTTTGTAAATGATAAACAATTTCAGAGCATCGGAATTTTTTATCATGATTTGTATAATGATGGATATAAAATAAATGCAGGAGATGACTTCAACATGTTTTTTCATTCTATCTCACCTTTGTCCGCGTGGGTTCGAGCCTGGGGCTCGTAAAATTTGGGCCTGTGAGAAAGCTGCCAGTAGCTTCCTGTTGGTTGACTTTTTTCCCCAGGGTTTTCCCCGGGTTCTTCCTCCATAAGTTATACTGGCCACCATGTATAGTCTTTCTTACGCTCAGAAATGGTGTTAAACCTAAAGCAGCAACAACACATGTCATTCCATTAAATAAATGTCTTCCTATTCGATACAGATGTCAGTTTCCGTGTCAGTCAATTCCAGATTTTGTTTTTATGGCTCAATTTCGCTGATAAAATTCAGACTTCAGAAGGTATATGCAGAAACATCCGACCTAAGAAGTATACCAGGTTACATGTTTAATAACATTCTAACCACATAATTTGTATAGTACTACAATTCAAACCTAAATTTAAGTATATTATGACTTGCGAAAAATAAAAAGTAAAATCTGTACCGAACCGCGGCAAGAAGACTTTGTAGGTAACTGTATATGAAATCTTCTATTCCTATACCCTTCAAGTCTCGCGAGATCCATTGCAAACTCGACATGCTACGAGCACCAAGCACAGGTTTTTTGAACTAATAACATGTCTTTACGAATATGTGTCTTATTCTTTGCTCATCCATCTCTACTGCGACGTTATTTTAGGAACAAAGTAGACATGTCTTGGTACATTGGCCTAATTTTCTAAAACATCGCTTGAAATGGTTATCTTTAATAAGAAGAACAGTTGGTATTCTTGCCTCTCACCCCAAACCCTTTTCATGCAATAGCCGTTGACAAAGTGTTCTAGAAATTAGGGCGGCATAAAACTTACTTCTTGTGATAATACTCGCAATTTCCAATTAAGAATAAGTTCTTTAGCCCAAGCATGAAAGATAATTACGCGGTTTGTTATTTTTTAGTTTTGCGGTATTTTTAACTCACTATTGATTATATTATGTTCATGAAATGGGAGCTAAATGCTTTTTCCAAAAAAGCTATTAGGCAGCCGACCCTGGCTGGAATGGAACGATGTAGAAATCCAACAGTTACATTATTAGTCCGACGATCAGTCATCTGAGTTACATCGGCTTATTTTGGTATTACCAACCCATCCCGTTCAACCTCTTTGTCAGCTCCTCCCATCCCACCTCATCGTCGCATTAAACCGATCCCATTCCTGCCATCCCACTTCCTTGTCAACACCTCACATCCCACCTCTTTGTCGCAATAACATTTTATGTATTAAGTTAAGGCATACGCTTTATAAAATAATAAATTAGTAAATTAGTACAATTCACACATTTATTGTGTAATGATGAGCCTAATATAAGTCGTCATATTTGTAATATATGTTTGCATCATAAAAAAATACTATTGACATCAAATAGTATCCAGAATTAACAGATATTGTAAAATACATCTTAACTGAAATCGTGGTATTTAAACACACGTATTTATTTGAGATATATGTCAGTTTTTATTCATGCTATAATGAAACCGTTAGTTTTATCGTTTTGACTCCATACATATACTTTAATAGAGCCTTTGAAATTTGTTCTCTTAACTAGCTGCCTGTGTTTCTGCTTCAATTCTATGAGGCGCCGTAGCGGACAAAAGCTGGTCCAATCAGAAAGTCGCCGTTGAAATGTTAATGTCATATGCCCAGAATTCCAATTTTACGTATTGTTTCAACAATGATGTACTTAAAGTTAATTGTCTTGGTCGAGATGTTAGATTGTATCTGCTGAATTAAACAGTTTTGGTTGAAACTTATATTTTCTACGTCGAGGTTTTAGATTGTTTCGTTTGAATTACACGGCAGTGGTTGAAATTTCAATGTCATACATCGTGAACTTCTTAATTTATGTATTGGTTCAAAGAGTTTATGTCGAATGTTCCATTTCATATGCTGAGTATTTAGATTTTAATTTGTTGAATTACATAGCACTGGTTGAAAATTCAATGTCCATTGTCGCGTTTTTAGATTGTATCTTCAGAATTGCACCGCGGTTGTTGAAATTTTAATGTAATATATCGAGAGTTTCAATCTAACATCTTGAATCACGTTGTGCTGAGTTCCATCTCGTATATTGAAGTTTTAGATTGTATCTGTTGAAATATACAGCGGTGATTAGACATTTCATTGTGCTTGTAAGAATTGTTATTTTTATATGGTAAAATGATGTGTTGGTGTTAAAAGTGATGTACATAAAGTCCAATATAAAGTACATAATGTCCAATATAACAATTCAAAATAATATAGAGTATTAAGATACATCATTCGTGTATTCAACTATGAGGCGCCATTACATTTCCTGCATTTACAATTTAAAAGTTACCATTCATAGGCGGAGAATTACTATGAATTACTAGAGGTTGCTCTTGGGAACGGATCGCGTTATTTTTAAACAAGGAGGGTGCTTCTCCTTGTTGTGAAATTCAACAGATGAAATCATAAATACTCGCCATATGAAATAGAACTTTCATCACAAACAATTACTTTCAACGTGTGAATTAAGGATTCTCTATATATGATACTGAAATTTCAACCACCACTGTGTAAAACGTCGACATAGGAAATAGAACCTTAAACCACCACTGTATGATTCAACATATATAATCTAAATTCTGGATCTAGAAAATGGAACTGTAAGGACATGCAATTTAATCCAACACGTAACATTGGGTTTCTCGACAAACAACGTCGAAATTTCAACTTTCTCATTGGACCAGTTTTTGTCCGCTACTGCGCTTCATAGTGCACCAAATATGTCACGATAGCAAAGGTCAGAATGTTCAAAGGCTGCTCCGATTTGGGTCTCTTTATTCGATCATCACGATCAAAACATTGCTCTGCCATGTCCTCACGTCGTGAAATAAGTAACATTACCCACTACCGATCACCAGTTTCGGAACACACGTCTTCCTTGATTATCAATCAGCAGATACTCAGATATAATCAGAACATCCATGGCTTTTTCCGTCAAGTAAAGAATGAATCATCAGATGTAATTCTTTGACATTGAAAATTATATTTTGAACTACTTTCGTGCACATGGAAGAATATGGCGGCGTAAGGAGACAAAGTCGCCGTCGGAACAAGTTCGGCCACTGCTGTCGTATAAGATGTACACTCCGCCAGAGGCGAATCACCATACACATCATTCCAACAACTAATTCCAGTGTTATTTCACGACCTGGACGGAAATGGAACAGCGAATCGGATAGTGTTCGTTCGACTAATTTTAAAATGTATCTTCTGTTGACAGAGCGGCACTGTTTGTAATAAAAAAGCAGGTGTTCTGGAGTTATCTTTCTAAGAAATAGTCCTGAATATGGCAGACGGTGTTTTTATCGGGTTGGACGAGAAAGGCAAAGTATTATTATGACAGTGTTACCTCGTGGTCAGCCTCGTTTTCAGTTGAATTTCAGTCATTTTGTGTTATTTTTTGCGAAAAGATTAACATTAAACAATACAATTGCATCATATTTTCTGACACTTTTTCAGACTCGAGAAAGAACTGAGGTAAAAGTAAGAGCAAGTTTTTGTTTCTACTGTTACGACTCTATGGTCACAAACTAAGAAACAGAAAAAAACGAAGCCAACATGTTTTGTAAAACTTTCCAAATAATATAATTATTAAAGTTATAAAATGAAAATGTGAGAGGAACTTGCCATATTATGAAGTGAATCCAAAATAATCAGGATAAAATTGTATGAAAGTTTAAAAGAAAAAGAGTTCCGTATACATTTCTAAACCAGAAATATGCTGGTCCGACAAAAATTGTGACGTTATCAAAATGGCGTTGTCCAGAACTCCTTTGAATAATTCACAATAGTTGCAGAAAAATAGTATAGCTCAAATGAGCACTTTCTGTTTCCACTAAATAGTCCAAACTAATGTTTTTTCATCTCTAATAAATTATAAATGCACATAAAACATGTTTGCAGACATACAACTGGAATACAAGAAATGAGGATGACTTCAAAATCGAAACAAATCTGATTGTTCAGTTATCTCCTTTCATACACCTTCTATTACGACTATATTTCGCAACATACCCCACGTGATAGTTACTACTCAATTTATCTGGAACTTGCTTAGTCATGTGAACTAGCCCAAGCAATGGGAATTTACCTAATTCTTCTAGAACCGTAAAACCTCATAAGCCTATTAGAAATTAACCCAATTTCGCCATTATGTATTATTATTAGGATTATTGTTAGTAATGGTCAACACATACTTAAGCATATATAGATAAATCCTATGTTATTTTGCGCTCTTAATATTCCTTAAACAGAACATGGTCACGTAGGCGAATTCTAAGTAAAGATTATCTGTACAACTTACAACCATGAATATAATAGTTTTAAAAGTTAGATAAAAAAAAATCATGTACCAGCAGTTACAAAAATATAGATATACATAACACTTTATCATGACAGCCACTGGCGAAAATCAAACCCACTCTTCCCTGTTTTAACCTGTCTCTTAAGTGCGATAAGATTACCTTGCTTTTCGAAAAAAATTATGTCATCCACCAGCTAATCTAATAAATTTGTATACATTAAAGGAAAACTGAACTCGGGTTCACTACAATTGGTTAATCAGGTCAAGAGAGAATTTACACCTGTAGTTTGTGACTACAATGTATCTACAACACGGAAATCAATACGTGGTGCCTGTCACGTTTCGAGAGAAGCAACAGCGATATCTGAATAGTAGTGTTCGATATGACCATTTCTCAGGTTTTATAATCAGTAGCACCACGCGAACTCTGATTCCATTACCCTTGTTCTTGATGGTATACCAATTCTTGCTAAGAGCTTTAACACAGCTGTTTTAAAATAAACGACTGCAGTGTTTGAAATTTTAAATAAACTTTTGATTGCACAAATTTGGTCATGAAAGATAAAATTTCAACATTTATTAGAGGCAGTGGTATATTAAAAATATCTTGCATTTTTATAGCCCAGCTGACCCTTAAACCACGGTTGCACGATGTTTTCAGTAAATCACTTTTATAACATATATAGCAGATTCTTTGGAATATTGTTTCGCTTGTTTTACTTTGTCTTTTAAAATACTATTGTATATTATATGTTAATGAAATTGCGGGAGCTTGTCATCACTGTGGATCGGACCACTACAGCGGGAGGGTAGTGGACCTCCATAATGACGCGCGCTCGAGCGAGTACATGTCCAAATGCAGAGCTATTGGCGGGACGCCTCTTGACGAGGGCAACCATATACATTGCTCAGTACACAGTTAGATCGTTGGAAAGACCTGGATTAGGTTTGAATGGATTAAAAACATATCCACGTAGAGATTCGTTGCATTTTATTAATTTGGATGTTGATTGATTTCATGGCCATTAGTAATTTCCTACACTCACAGCATACATATCTTGAGAATTCGAAATTGTAGGCAATATCATACTGCCTTCTTCAGCGACTAATGTTGATAATGTGACTTATTAATGGCCACGTGATACGATGAGATTGGTGTAGATGGGTGTTAATCCAAACCTCTCATCACTGTTTAGTGTTGGTCTAACTTACCGAGTGGCCGAGTGGTCTAAAGCGCTGTCCGTTACGGATCACTACCATCTCACCTCTTTCTGCGTGAGTTCGAGTCTAAGATTCGGCGAATGTGGATTTGTGAGAAAGCTTGCCAGTAGCTTCTCGTGGGTCGGTGGTTCTTTCCGCGGATTTCCCGGTTTCTTCCTCCACCATTAATACTGGCGGCCATGTATAACCTATCGTGTGCTGAAAAATGGCGTTAAGCTCCAGAACAACAACATCAACAACTAACTTACCATTTATCTACCCCAGTCTCCTCGCATCAAGTAACCATTATAAGGATAACTGTCTCAATGTGTAAATTTGATGTTAATCGGTCACCGGGAGAAAACAGCACCCTCTAAGAACCGTGTAACACTTAACGTAGATTGTATATACTGTGGGGGTTTACTCTTATTTGTCTTTGGTGCAGAATCGGAAGATTTTGTATAGCATTGGGTGACAGAAATTTTTATTTATTTCAACACTAATGCAAATACTAATGTAAATACAAAGTAAAATCACGTGTACACTGACCTAGCTAATTATCCTCAACGTAACATGGAAGGCAAAACGATGGCATTACATCAATAAATATCAAGGGACTAAATGCCGACAAACCAAAGAGGGTCTAATTTAGCTCTTTTTATGCATCGGTATGGGAAAGGAAAATTCCACCCGGATGTCAGAATTTTGTGTCAGACACGCGGCTATGCCGCGCAGATGTTAATCCCGAAAGTGGATATTTCCTATGCAACACCCAAGTGAAATATTCTTTTTTCTCACATTTCCGACATTTCTGAACGAGAAAATAAGTGACAAAGTATGCGGTAGTGTGAATAATTCTGTAACTTTTGCACGGCAGAACACGCGTTGAAATATTCCTGATTATCAAATAGAGCGTAAAGGATTTAGGTATACGCGGGACAATTATGTGCAACTTTCAATGGCGTATGAACACGTTCTATATTTCAACAAAAAGTAGTTACGGCAATAGCAATACACAGCATCTGAATTGTGTGCTGCTAAGTGATACAAGTATGAATGGGTCGGCAAATAAAGTTCACTTTTATCCGTCATTTTGACATCGACTTTCATTTATCGTTCAGGAAGATAATCACTAAAATCATTCATTATGCACCCAGGCAATTATACAATGAACAAGTGGCATGGCTTCACGTCTGATGCAAACTTCTGCCCCACGGGTGACATTTTCCTTCTTGCACCAAGCACTGTTTTGATTTACAGGCTTACTGGACATCCATCTCTTATGGATGGGCTGTCAACCAGTCAGAGAAATTAATATGTCATCGGCGCTTGAAATATTAGCTTTGGTATATAGTTTGAGCGAATTCATCATCGTATATACCGTTTGACCCTTAGGCAACTTTGTATAGTCAATAATTCTAAAAACCGAAATTACCTATTTTCATGTGATTTGAAACTTTTAATGTGTAGCTGATCATAATGTGTCAATGTGGCAATTTTTTTACAAAAACAGTATTATATTTACAAGAGATAACTAAGAAATAGTTAAAAGAGATAACTAAGAAATATTGAATGGAAATAAACTTGACTAAATTTAATTTGATATTGCAGCGTTTGACATGTCCTAGAGCAATGGTGCTTTGTTTATCTCACATAACACATTATTTTATCAGGTCGGTCGTCTATACGATTGCGAACATTGGGCTGCAAAGATATATGAAAATCATTGGTTGTTTTTCTTCTTACAAATTAGCTCCTTAAGGCCATAATTAACCGGCTAACCAGATTCCAACATACTGAATTTAGACCAACACTTTAACCGACTCAACAGTCAGCACTCACATCACAAATTACGTTAATTTAATTTTGTTTATTTATTATCTATCTATCTATCTATCTATCTATCTATCTATCTATCTATCTATCTATCTATCTATCTGTCTGTATGTCTGTCTATCCATCCATCTCTCTCACTATATATATATATATATATATATATATATATATATATATATATATATATATATATGCAATAAACTGACGACGAACAGTACGAAACTAGTAACTAACTAGCCTAAGCGCTTTCGACTCTTAATGAGTCTTTTTCAAAGGCAAATACAAAACATATACGACAAACAAATAAACACAAAAACGTTGTGTTTGTAAACCTCTACATGGCTGTCTTCACATATGCTAAAACTATAAATACAACCAGCTTGTATAGACTAGTTGCGGTAACTGAAAACGTTGTATAATTCCCTAAAAGTCTACAAGCCTAAGCGACATCTATTTTTACTTTTTTACATATGAAACGCAGATTATATCCCGGATATTTGATTCTATACCGGTTATTCTTATAGTAAAAATTGAAGGATAATAAGAAGATTTAGAAAATGTTAAATTCTACTAGTCCATAGCTTTCATTTTCTAGTCTTCTTGGTTTAGACCGCTTGGTTTTAATGTTCTAAGGCGGCGTATCCAGTATGATTTCTTTTCCTTCCTGGTTTCGGAACTCCAGCTGTGGTTGTTAGCAATAGCGATAAGTATTATATCACAGAAAGTGTGGCCAGGGGAGGAGAAGTGTTCTGCGACTGGGCTTCTGTACAGCTTTTTTGTCATCCAATCAGATCTATGAAGGTTTATTCTTTTGTGTAGCTTTTCAGTTTCTCCGACGTACTGAAGGCCACGGATCTTACATGTGATGAGATAAATCATATTCTCTGTTTTGCACGTTTTCTTTGGACCATGTATGTTTAGTTTTTCTTTAGTCACTGTGCTAGTGAATGTCTTGGTCTCTATCATATGTTGACAGATTTTGCATCTTTTATCGCCACAGGGTCCAGATTGACTAGGCTGGTTTTGACTAGCGATTGGCGTTAGCTTGGCCCTGACTAGGATATCCTTTAGGTTTTTTGGTCTCCGGTAAGCTACTACAGGTTTGTTCGGAAGTATTAGGTTTAGTATGTCTGACTATTGCACGGTTGGCCAGTGGTTTGCGATGATTTTACCTACTTTGGGATTGTCTGGGTGATAGGTCAGAATAAATGGAATCCTATCAACCTTGTCTTTCTGTCCATATCTGAGTAGGTCATCACGGTTTGTTTGTTTGTTTGGCCCTTTGGATTGCCACTGCAATCAGGTCTTTGTCGTAGCCTCGGTAAATTAAATGTTTAGCCAGCTCTTCAGACCTTTCTAGGAATCTTTCATCGTCGGAGCAAATTCTGCGTATCCTCAGTGCCTGGCTATATGGAATGTTCTTAATGCAGTGTTTTGGATGACAGCTGGTTGGGAGGAGATACTGGTGTTTGTCGGTTGGTTTCGAGTAGATGTCTGTGTGTACTTTGCTTTCCACCAGTCTGTTTGTTGTGTCCAGGAAAACATGGTTTGAGTTGGAAATTTCTGCCGTGAATTTTATTGAAGGATGGAAGTTGTTTGCCTTTGATATGAAGTCATTCCGACTTTCTCTTCCATACTGCCACTTCATTTCTATATCATCGTTAAAGCGTACCCACTGGTATGGTGTACGCTCAACCGATACTAAGAGCTGACCCTCAAGTTTTCCCATGAAAATGTTAGCATACGAAGGGGCCATTTTAGTAACCATTGCAGTTCCATTGATTTGTATGTAGTTTTCTTCATTAAATTCAAAGTTGTTGAGTTTTAGGACAAGCTCCAGGAGTTGGACTAAGAAGTGTGTGGGTGGATTGTTTACAGTTCTTGTTTCCCATGCTTCGCTACATGCCTGTAACCCTTCGTTGTGCGGTATGTTGGTGTACAAAGATGTGACGTCTAAGGAAGCAAGTAATGTATCTGGCAATAATGGTTCACTAGCTTTGCTTTTTATGAGATAATCTATCTTTAGATCCAAAACACTGCATTAAGAACATTCCATATTGCCAGGCACTGAGGATACGCAGAATTTGCTCCGACGATGAAAGATTCCTAGAAAGGTCTGAAGAGCTGGCTAAACATTTAATTTACCGAGGCTACGACAAAGACCTGATTGCAGTGGCAATCCAAAGGGCCAAACAAACAAACAAACCGTGATGACCTACTCAGATATGGACAGAAAGACAAGGTTGATAGGATTCCATTTATTCTGACCTATCACCCAGACAATCCCAAAGTAGGTAAAATCATCGCAAACCATTGGCCAACCGTGCAATCGTCAGACATACTAAACCTAATACTTCCGAACAAACCTGTAGTAGCTTACCGGAGACCAAAAAATCTAAAGGACATCCTAGTCAGGGCCAAGCTAACGCCAATCGCTAGTCAAAACCAACCTAGTCAATCTGGACCCTGTGGCGATAAAAGATGCAAAACCTGTCAACATATGATAGAGACCAAGACATTCACTAGCACGGTGACTAAAGAAAAACTAAACATACATGGTCCAGACAAAACGTGCAAAACAGAGAATATGATTTATCTCATCACATGTAAGATCTGTGGCCTTCAGTACGTCGGAGAAATTGAAAAGCTACACAAAAGGATAAACCTTCATAGATCTGATTGGATGACAAAAAAAGCTGTACAGAAGCCCAGTCGCAGAACACTTCTCCTCCCCTGGCCACACTTTCTGTGATATAATACTTATCGCTATTGCTAACAACCACAGCTGGAGTTCCGAAACCAGGAAGGAAAAGAAATCATACTGGATACGCCGCCTTAGAACATTGAAACCAAGCGATCTAAACCAAGAAGACTAGAAAATGAAAACTATGCACTAGTAGAATTTAACATTTTCTAAATCTTCTTATTATCCTTCAATTTTTACTATAAGAATAACCAGTATAGAATCAAATATCCGGGATATAATCTGCGTTACATATGTAAAAAAGTAAAAATAGATGTCGCTTTGGCTTGTAGACTTTTAGGGAATTATACAACGTTTTTAGTTACCGCAACTAGTATATACAAGCTGGTTGTATTTATAGTTTTAGCACATGTGAAGACAGCCATGTAGAGGTTGACAAACACAACGTTTTTGTGTTTATTTGTTTGTCGTATATATGTTTTGCATTTGCCTTAGAAAAAGACTCATTAAGAGTCGAAAGCGCTTAGGCTAGTTAGTTACTAGTTTCGTACTGTTCGTCGTCAGTTTATTGCATCTATTTTAATTAATCCCTGACACACGTGATCCCTTGGTGGATCCAGTACGCTTGAAAGGGTTGTTATTCGCCATATGATTTGTATTCTTTATTTATATATATATATATATATATATATATATATATATATATATATATATATATATATATATATATATATATATATATATATATATATATATATATATATATCTGCATATATATATGTGTGTGTGTCTGTCTGTTCTATCTATCTGTCTATCTGTTCTTTCGGTCTGTCTTTTGTATCTATCTATCATGTAAAATAAATGATGTACATATATGAACTCGAATTGTATGTTCTGCAATGTACTGTGCAGCAGTGGCGTCACTATTTGTGTGCAGTGTGTCTGGATTTCACTGGGTGACACCATCAAAGGGGGTGAAACCAAAATGACTGTCTATAATTGTTTTCAATTTTTGTGCATGAAGGGGGTCAATATGGGTAACACCATCTGTTTTCGCACATAACTGTCTATGAAAAAAATTTAATTTTTGTGTAGAAAGGAGGTGACACCATGAATAACCGCAATGGGTGACACCAACTATCGTGACGTCACTGCTGTGCAGTTTATACCCAGTCTGTGTCTTATGGATTTTCCATCATAGTTGAGATGAAAGGGATGCATAGACCTACTACAGAACTCTTTCATGTTATGTGCGGTAGCTAAAAATGTTACATGTTGGGTCTCAAATTGGTCATACACGTGAGTTTGTATGTGTGTGTGTGCGTGCGTGTGCGTGTGACATGCGCATTTCGTTGGAATAGGAGGCTATTTACGGATATTATAAACTTCTGGGAATGCGGCGGGTCGAAGGTGAATTTGTTTACATTTGGAAAATGCTCAGTGAAGAGAACGTTAATATACCTCTATGTCACTTTAATGTGCTGTTGCTGAAAATTCTTTGGATATTGTACTTATGGAAATTGTACATGATATAAGTACACAGCTAACTAAAATGACTATTTTCTTGTTCTAAAAAAATATATTGAATAAGCCTAAAGGACACTAGCTTTAGAAGTTATTAAATAGGGACAATGAATTTTGCCAGACAAGACCATGTTATATTCTGACGACATTTGTTTTGATAAAACTGACGTTATTGTTGAGGGCCGCTTTGAAATCGTCAAAATTCATCTTCTTTTTCACATATCCGCGAGGGATACATTTAGCTTTCTTTGTAAGTTTATTATCATCTAATGTTGCAGCATATATATTACTTCCTAATCCAACAAACAACTCTCTCGCCGACACAAACATAAATTCATATTTCATTTTTCGAATAACTTTCTTGTTAAAATTATCTTGAATTCAACTACATCCTTGATAATCTGACAAATCAAAAAGAATTTCTTATTGTAAATATCCTGATAGACATTTTGACAATTTATATTTTAATCTAGCGAGTATGTATCAGTAAATAGGAACTCTGAATCTGGCCACTGCTTTTTGGTAAAATTGTAGTGGAAATCGTACGTCAACCATACAGCTTCACCAACATAACTGGGTTTATTTAACTTTAAATGTGTCTTTCGTTGTTGTATTGCAACAAGATTTTCATTAAATGTTTTCATGCTAACAAAACCATCACCCTTAACTAATTTACTTCTGCGATTTAATTCATGAACAATTTCTATTAAAACTTTATCGGTATATTTTCCATCGTCTTGACGAAAACCGAGTTGATCATTAACTTGAAGAAGTTTTTCTCAAATTCGGTCTATCAACAGCAGGACGTTTTGTATTTAAGTCAATGTAATCTACCATTCACCTCGACTGATTAAACTTTAGCACGCGATGGACTTTTATCAGAATTAGTTCAGCATTTACTGCTTGTTTTAAATTTTTGTAATGTATAACGTGATTTCTTCTATTAAACGAATTTGGAACTAACTTATTAACAATCAAAATTTTTGCTGTTGTCGTTACTCGTTGTTAAGACGATAATAAACTATAATTAACCCTCATTGAATCTGCGCAAAACTGATAATCGCTATGTAGAGCGTGTAGCGAACTAGGATAATCTACATCCACTTTAACAAAATATGACATATCGGAAAAATCTGATTTTTTTTCTAGGTAAATCGTTTTCAGTTTCTGTAAGAAATTGATCTGGAGTTATTCAATGAAACACATCTAGAGGCAGGGGAACCGATTGGAGGCAGTTTTTACGATCAAGACTTACAAAAAGCTGAACAAGATGTTTTCTTGATTGAAAAAGTGATTAGGAAAAAAGGCGATAAAAGTTTAGTCATGTGGCGCAGATATAGCGATAAATGTAATAGTTGCATCCCAACCAAACAAATTATGAAAAAATGTTTTTTTTTTAATTTCCTCAATCTTTCGTTTGATAGATTTACATTTTACTGGTTTACATAACGATATTAGATATTGTCTGCTATCGTCATCAGAATAAACATTTTGACAAATATGAAATCGAATTTGATATTTTTCTGTCGACCTCAAATTTTGATGTTTAAGAAAGGTTTGATAAGCTGCCAAAATATTTGTTGCTCGGAAACAGTAAAATTAAATTTAATTTTTTTTAGCAACGTGATAATTGACATTATATTTTCCAGTGGATGGTCTCCTGAAACTTAATCTGTCCGCAACAGTGACTATTTCATCATTATCAGATTCGTTGTTGTACAAAATATCATCATCGCTATAACCAGAAGATTTGTTTGAGATTATAATATTGTCTGCGATTGTGTTGTTGGTAATATCTCTTGCAGTGATAACTTCTGAGTATATTTCAGCGAGTCGTTTCATTAGATCCATATTATAATATACTTTTATCTAATTTGTTGTTATAAGATGACTGACGAGGTAAAATATAACCAAAAAATTAACGTATTCAATTACAACGAACTAGCCGAAGCAGTTCGAAAATGTCTGTCAGGTTATAGTGCATACTCCGTTGACGTTATTGTTTTAATATTACTAACAACAGCAAAAAAAGTAATGAAATCGCAGTAATGACGCTAAAATTTGATCGCGATGATATCATGGCATTTGCTCATCATTGCTTGACTAAAAGGAACTGACAAATATATTTAATCATCATATCTAAAAACAATCCTGATATCGCATTCACTTGAAAAGGCTGATCTTGTTACGTTACTCTATCAGCAACATACATTACAGCTGTGATATTTGTCTTATAATGCTTTGCTGCATCTGTAATCAATTTAAATTTAATATCATCGTCTGTTTAGAGATATAACGAAACAACAGGTTTTACTAGACATCTAAAATTAATACCGCTACCACCTAGTCCTTTTTTCACATTTTCCTGTTGTGTAACTAGCTCCAAACTCCACAGATGATTGTCTGTTTTTACGGTATTAATGTGATTGATCACCAAATCTTTGGGCATAGATCTTGTAAACACCTCGTAAACAAACCTATGAGATCGAAAATTTTAAAAAAATCTGTTAGTGTTCCTCGAACACCTATTACGAGATATTCCATATTGTTCATAATACCAACAAAGAACCATTTTAGTTTTATCTGTTTCTAAAAATATCGCGATCGTTGGCCTCATATAAATCAAAGACTGGGTGCGGCTGAAACTCGTTTTATAAAGATAAGTTTTCAATGTTGTCATCAGTGACTGCACCGTTCACATGATATACACGTCGTCCCTCTGGAATACCCCCGTAGAATAATGTGTACATACAATCTTTTCTAAGCATTGTAATCCTCTCGGCATTTTCTCCCTTTTCGCTAATCTTATAACCCGCTGGCGTTGCTTTACCTATCAGATGTTTGTTATGGATACGTATCACCGAACCTAATGCATTTCTAGCATATATGTTATACTTTGGGTAAACGTAATAATACTCTTGCTCGTATGCGCTTGTCATATTTTGTGACATTATACTATAAGGATTCTGTAACTCTAATTGATTTTTCAACCTGGCGCGCGGTGAGTTATCGATCGAACAATCAATTAGACTTTACACTATAGTATAGCAACGTTGAAATTGCGTTATATAGCCTTAATTGAGAACCTGAAAACATAGCGACTGCTTTTACAGGATTCGATAACAGTTATCGGTTCGATAAACAAATCCTGCTGCTAAATTTTTCTTTAACAAATCTTTAACACCTGCTACAGACAACTGTAAAACGTGAGCTTGAAAACACAAAAGTATAAGGCAATTAGTGCAATATCATGTTATATTTTTAAAGCTACTTATGACGGAAGAATCAGCTGACCTGGAAATTGCAGATCCTTAGATTAACGCAAGATCAAGACGTATTTTCCTTGGGACTGATCTTTTGTCTTTAGCTGATCAAATACAACAAAAAATTTGAAAAAGGATAGAGGAATTTACCGAATTAGGTTCGGGTTGAAAGTTTGAAATGATCAAGGAAATTTTATTTCACACCATGAAACATAACGCGGTAGTTAGTATATCGACCTGCCACAAAAAAAACTAAAACATAAAAAATGTTGTATAAACGTGAAAAAGTCGTTAACTAATGTTTCCAATGGGTTATTTTTTCTGCGCTATTTCCAGCAGAAAAAGACGCTGGTCGTGTTGAAAAGTATATTAGTCACGTGTCAAGATTAAATTTTAAAGATATTGACTTTCTAGTGGCAGAACATCAAATATATAAAGTTTATAAAGCAAAATAATGTTTCGATTAACGTTTTCGGACTAGATGAAAAAGAAAAGTCTATCCTATATATATTTCAGGAAAAGCTTTACAATAGACCATACATTTACTCTTTTATAAACATCATTACGTTTGGATCAAAACCTTTAATGGACTAGTTGGCAGATAGTACAATATACCTAACAATAAAACCTTCTTCTGTTATCGCTGCTTGCACGGTTGTACAGACAATGAAACATTACAAAAGCATTTGCAGTACTGTAGCGATATACAACGAATAATGATGTCATCTAAAAAGATAGTGTGTTACAGTTTTTCCATTACAATCATAAACTGAAAATTCATTTCGTCATATAAGCTGATTTCGAATGCTTACTTCAACCTGTGCTTGGCGTAGAAAATAGTCCTGACCAATCGAGTACAAGGAAAACTCAAAATCATGTTCCATGTGGGGTTGCGTACAAGGTAGTTGGTTGTACTGATTCGAGATTATCCAAGCCAATCAACTTATATCGTGTTTTAAAAAAAATCCAGCTGTCTGGCTTCTCAAGCAGTTGATTAGCGAAGTTGATCGTTTGAAAAAAGTAATTCCAATGATAAAAGTAACATCTCTGCAAGAATCAGATCACGAGCAAGCGGAAATTTGTTTTATTTGTGAAAAAGCTTTTGAGGATAACAATAAAGTACATGACCATTGTCATTGGACCGGACAGTGGAGCGGCTTATGATCAGTGTAATTTAAAATTTCATGCTCCAGATTTTATTCCAATTATTCTCCACAACTTTCGAGGATATGATGGTCACATTATCGCACAACCTTTTGGTGGTTCTGAAGTAAAAGCTCGTTTAAAACTCGATAACGTCATCAAATGCATTCCAAATAATTTTGAAAAGTATATGTCAGTTACTTTAGGTAAGTTGCGTTTTATTGACAGCTTACAGTTCATGGCAGCATCGTTAGATGAGCTTATCAAAAGTTGTAGTAAGTTTGATAACCTACAAGACTTTTTTGGAGATAAATACACTCTACTGACCAAAAATGGAGTATTTCCGTACAAATATCTCGACGACTGGAGTAAATTTGACCACATCTCGCTACCTGACAAGGACAAATTTTACTCGAAACTTAAAAATGAATATATCACCGATGGCGAGTACAAATACCCCAAGATATTTGGAAGAATTTGATTGCAAGACGTTTGGTGATTATCACTATTTATACCTAAAAACATATGTTTTATTGCTGGCAGACGTATTCGAAAGTTTTCGAGCAGTGAGTTATGACAATTATGAACTAGATCCTTATTGGCATTATTCTGCCCCCGGGCTGTCGTAAAATGCTCTGTTAAAGTTTAGTAAGGTAAGGTTAGAATTACTGACTTACGTTGATATGTTCAATTTTATCGAAAAAATATCAGAGGTGGCATTAGCGTGATAACGAATAAATATTCCGAAGCAAGCAACAAATACCTAAAAGAGTATAATCCTAAACATTTTTCGAAGTATATAGTTATCTAGATTGTAATAATTTGTATGGGTATTCCATGGCAGAACCAATGCCTTTTGGTAGATTTCATTGGATCACGGCTGATCAATTTCTATCGGAGACAGGAAAAAAGATACCCGACGAAGTTTCGTATTTCGCTGAAGCTGATCTCGATTATCCAACTTCTCTATACGATCTACATAACGATTATCCTTTCTGCGCAGAATCTATGATAATAGATTATAGTTTGTTATCTGAAGAACAATAACGGTCAGCATCAGCAAGACAAAATTATATAGTCAAAAAACTAGCACCAAATTTGCTTAATAAGAAAAATTATGTTTTGCATTGCAAAGTTTTAAAACAAGCCGACAATGTTAGTCTTGTATTGAGAAAAGTTCATCGTGTACTAAATTTTAATCAGTCGCCTTGGATGAAAGGTTATATTAACTCGAACACTTCAAGAAAAGCTGTAGTGAAAACTTATTTTGAGAAAAACTTCTTTAAACTGATGAACAATTCGGTTCTTTTGTAAGACGATGAAGAATATTAGAAAACGCATAAATATCGAACTAGTTAATGATATCCATCGCAGAAACAAACTTGTTTCAGACGATGATTTTGTGAGTATGACAATATTTAATGAAAATCTTGTCGGGATTCAAAGAAGTAAAACAAATCTAAAGCTAAACAAACCGAGTTACGTTGGAGCCTCCGTGTTAGATTAATCCAAGTGGCTGATGTACGATTTTCATTTTAATTTTGTTAAAAATCAATGGCCGGCTAGTATATTATTGTTTACTGATACTGATTCGCTCGTATATGAAATCGAATGCGAGGACGTTTATCAGGACATGGACGATAATCGATATCTGTTTGATCTTTCCGATTACCCAAGTGAGAGTAAATTTCATGACGAAACAAATAGAAATGTTATAGGTAAGTTCAAAAATGAAATGAACTTGAGCATTATCAAATATTTTATTGGATTATGCAGCAAAATATATGCCGTATTGTTAGACAATATAAAATAACGAAATAAAATAACGAAAAAAGCAAAAGTTCTTCTCGCGATTTTGTTAAAAAGTTATAAAATTTGATGATTACAAGTACGCGCTTGATGGCGGTGTTAGTTTTATAAGAACAATGGCTATACGGATGAATCATCATAGACTCGAAACAGATGTTATTATCAAACGTGGATTAAGCAATTTTGATGACAAACATTATTGTGAAAATGGGGTAGATACATTTGCACTTGGGTACTGTTATGATAATAGATCTATACTTGACATTATCTTTTCCGACTGAAATTTCATCTACACTTAAGAAATAATGTTTGAAAATTTGATAGTGACAAATATATACAATAGCAAGATCAGATATCTGATGATAGGTGGCAAACAATTGACAGTTGAAATTAATAATGAAACATCAGGTATATGTTTTAGTGGCACTCGTGACAAGCTAAAACTTTCGCTCATATGATCTAATGACAGCGAGTATTTCACTTACCTCGAACAATTGTACTAAACGTTGTTAGCGGAATTTAAACACTTTCACGATCCGATCAGTCAACAACAATGTACTAAACTTACAATTGATTTTGATCGGTCAAAAGTATATTTTATCGACAAAAAAAATATCCTCATAGCAAACCTCAAATAAAAGATTTTGTTCGAATGTCGTCATTGTGTGAGCGGTAAAGTAAAGTTTAGTTTAATTTATACCTCATCACCAATAATCAATATTTCAACTGTTGATATAAGAAATATTTCATTATCACGATTATAGAAATCGTGATAATGAAATATTTAAAATATCAATAGTCTAGGTATTATTGAAAAGTTATAGGATTATATTTGCCTTTGGGTTTTGTGTAGGGTTGCCGTTTTAGGATAGCAAGAAAGAGGGGTAATTCGTATTTGTTATGAGATCGAGAATGGGTAAAAAGAGGTGCTTGCTCTAGAACCAACATCTTGGTTTTGTGTAAATCGTTAGGGTGGGAGTTTAGGTCAGAGAGAGGTGGTAATTTTCATTCATTCTGATAGTTGAGAGGGGGTACAGAGAGGTGTTTGCGCTAAAACCAACACTTTCCCTTACTACTGTAGCGATATGACTGAAAAATTGTTAAAGCTGCGTTAAAAATGCAAAACTCGCGATTCTTGGCTTAAGAGTCGGACTCTCTTTCAACTGAGCTACCTCCTCTCCCCCTCTCCCAATGATAATATGATTTATAGCCATCAAGTAACTAACTTGATAAGTAAGAAACTAAGCAGCAAAATAAATAAATAAATTTTAGTTTCCTTTAATTGGGTCAAGGTGAGATTGCATTTTCCTAGGCAGACTTCAGCGAATTATTATTTTTTTATTAATCTCGTAGGAAAATTTGAGATCTCTAATTATTAATTTGATTTTCTTCTTTGACATCAAATATATCTTATGCCAGTATTGAAATTACTTGGTAGCCAATTGAGATTTCGTTATTCTAAGCTGCTTCTGGTCGAGAAAAATATAATTTCGTCCATTCTGCAGTCAGATAAAGTAACCCTCCTGGAAATTGACATCGGTAATAAAGGTAGACAAAATTCGGATAATACATCAATTTTTGGTTGGTTGGGGGTTTGGGGTTTAATGACACATCAACGTTTTAAGGTTATATCGTACCCACTAGAATCGAGTACCTTACTCAATGAAACACCAGGGTCGACAGTTTTGAAAGTTTGAAACTTCGGTTGGGTGATCATGCATAGTTTGAGCAGACAAAAATCTTAACTTGTATCAGCGGTTAAGGAATATAATCAGCATTTAAACAAAATCTGAAAGGAAATCAATAGAAGTTGCACACAAAATCTATGATTCATGCATAAAGTCTGCATAACCTTCTAATACCAGGTACACTCTAAAAAAAAAAAGATTAAGCAGTAGATGCAGGGATTCAGATTAAATTGTCAGTTGAACAAAACACGGATTGACTGAGGAATTGCGAACGCGCCAAATCCAGTCGTAGAAATAGCAGTGTTGTATAGAATAGATTTCAGCTTTATTTTCGCAGAGAAATTTCTGGTGAACAAAATTATTATTTTGCTGTAATTACTGCGCCAACATACAGCCAATATATATTTCGTTTCTCACATTAATAGCAGAAAAATTTCCGATAGATTATTCTTCTTTCATGCAATCTTTGCCATCGGCGCTAAGTAAACGCCTCCGCTAGTTCGATACGGGTCGTAATGAATACATTCAATGGGAATATAATCCCAGTTGTTTGTTTTGTTTTGTTTTAGTAATTTTTATTCTCTCATTTTGGTGGTGATACGAAAGCAAGATTCGTGCATTGTTGGTATTGATTTAAAGGTAGTTGTTTTTTCTTTAGAATTTTAACATTATGGTGCATTTGTCTGTGTGTTTTTTCGGCTATAGTGCACAGTAAGTAATGAGACATTGATGATGATTCGGAAGTTAAATCTGTGACCCATTGTACGGTGATTTGTTTACAGTCCGTCTTATCAAAACAATATCAAAAATAAATTAAAAAATGACATAACTAATGACAATAATTTCACTGCTAGTTCGTCTTTGAATACAGTTTTGATTAGCATGAGTGATTAAACTAGAAATGAGTGGAAAGACAGTAAAAACAAACAAATGTAGAGAGCATACAGATAAATAATGGTGTCTGAGTCCAGTTTTCGATGGAATGAACCTTGGCCTCGTTTGCAGAACATTGTGGAAGGCCAGTGTTCCAGGCAAGTATGAGATTAGCTTGTCAGTTTTGGAGGAATACCAGCAAACCAGCGAACATGATGTAGATTATAAAGGGACAACACTGTGTTGATTATCTTATTGCTATATGTGGCTTACCTCCCTTGTAGACAATCCTAGTAACTGCCAT
>JAEAOA010002355.1:1107500-1172500 GCA_016746295.1 Potamilus streckersoni | reverse complement strand
TCAGACTGACCAGGTCAATCGCCATTGTCAGGTCCATGAAGGTAATGTAGAGGGGCATTTGCTGCTCATGACACTTCTCCTACAGTTGACGAAGGGAGAAGATCATATCTACAGTTGACCGGCCAGCTTGGAAACCACACTAGGATTTTTGGTAGGTCTGCATCTGCAAGCGTACCAGTGCAACACGTGCGAAAACCTTTCCGACGATACTGAGGAGGGATATGTCCCGGTAGTTGTTACAGTCGCTGCGGTCTCCTTTGTTCTTTTACAAAATAATGATGTTGGCATCCCGCATTTCTTGGTGGATACACACGTTTAAGTATTGGTCATCTGTTGATGTTTAATAATTGTGGATCCCTACACCATTTAAGTATTGTATATATATATATATATATCTATATATCTATATATATATATATATATATATATATATATATATATATATATATATATATATATATATATATATATATATACATATATATATATGTGTGTGTGTGTGTGTGTATGTATGTATGTGTGTGTGTGTTTAAGTATTGAGCATTTCTAGACGTTTAAGTATTTTGCGTATATAGACGTTTATGTATTGGGAGTCTCTAGATGTTTAACTATTGAGTATCTCTAGACGAAGTGGTTATCTCTACATGTTTAAGTATTAGGTATCCCTAGACGTTAAAATATTGGGTATCTCCGAATTTTAAGTATTGGGTATCTCTAAAAGTTTAAGCATTGGGTATCTCTATATGTTTAAATATTAGCTATCTCTAGATGTGCAAGTATTGGATATCTCTATATGTGTAAGTATTTGGTATCCCTTGATGTTTAAGTATCGGGTATCTCTAGATGTTTAAATATTGGGTATATATAGACGTTTAAGTACTATGTATATAGAGGCAGTTTAAGTATTGGGTATATATACACGTATAAGCATACACGTATAAGCAGATAGATAGATAGATAGATAGATAGATAGATAGATAGATAGATAGATAGATAGATAGATAGATAGATGGATGGATGGATGGATGGATGGATGGATGGATGGATGGATGGATGGATGGATGGATGGATGGATGGATGGATGGATGGATGGATGGATGGATGGATAGATAGATAGATAGATAGATAGATAGATAGATAGATAGATAGATAGATAGATAAATAAATAGATACACCACTCTCTCGATAACTCGCGGACATTGGGGTCCAAAAACATCGACCGCGATATTAGCGAGGGCGCGAGTTATCGAGGGACCTATAACAAACAACAAATATAACAATGGGATCGACGCATAGAGAAAAGGGTGGTGGTGGCTTGGCATGTTGAATACTCAATTAATAATCGCGCTAAGATTATCAGTGGATAAATATCTTTTCATATTGGTGTACTTTGTTTAGTTTTTCCTCACAGAGTAACATTAATTTCAGGATAACTTACAGTATATCGAGGAAATCAGCTAAACATTATTCCTCTTGGTTTCCGTTTGCTTAGCACATGTACTTCACACGTTGTGTATTACGTCACTTATTTTTGTGGTGAATGGTATACATTCTAATTTTATTGTTTGATCCAAAGTAGACTGGGTTTTTGTTCAAATACAAAAGATCGACACACTTCGAAAAAACAATGTCGATCGAACGATGTGTAGATTTTTATTGCGGTACAAGTAAAATGGAAGGAAAAAAATTCAAAAGGTTTAACCATTACCAACATTAATTTAATGGGTCTAAAAATTTAAAACGACATAAATTAGAACGCGATAACACTTGCGGTTTGTGACACGTTTGAGAAATATCACTTCACATTTTGAAAAAATGCAAATTTCACAATATGGATTCTATCTTTACAGGCAATACCGTATTTTCCTCCCTATAAGTCGCTCCTCCACACTTACCATAATCACGTCTTTGATACCGCCGGCCATTGCATGCGACTTGGTAATTTCCAACTTCGTGTAAGAAATATTATACAATTGTTTATGAGTTATATAAAAGTCAGTATTACAATAGACTTTGACTTTGCCTTGAGTCGTATTTGAATTGTTGAAAGTCCATGACCTGCAGCACGCTGTTCCACCATCCATTTTCGTAGATTCTCCTCGAGAACTGGCCAACTTGCTTTGCCACTACGATTTCCCTTCTTGTTTTTTTTGGGGGGGAGTGTTGGGTTTTTTTTACCTTAGCTCGTCTTCATTTTTACGCCAGTCACGCACAATCTTCTCGCTTACGTTGAATTTTCTTTCTGCTGCACGATTTCCGTTTTCTTTCGCAAATGCTACGACGTTTAATTTAAATTCTGCATCATATTTTTTCTAATTGTTGATGCCATGATAAATGGCCCGAATTTAATTTAAAACAAAACTTATTGACTTAGGCTAATATAACAATTTTAAATCATACAACGTTATTATGAACTATATTTTATTAATGCTACATTGTATGAACGGTCATTTCCTCAACCCAAGCGAACTTCAAAGGCACTTTATGGGCGACAGTGATTTTAATACATTAATTAAGACATTGCGAATTCGCCTAACAATTGAAACTGTTCACCAGCCTTCCAGTTTTTGGGGGTTTTTTATATTAATTACCGGTACTTTGAAGTTCTCTCCTTGAAGCCAGTCTTGGCTTAATCCAGTTTAAAACTAGAGCAATCATCAGAGGAAATATTGCTGCTATGTTTTTTTTTTTATAACAAGCTATTGTAAAACCAACCGAAAAAATGATTGTATGTTTTTATAAACTACTATTAAAGTAAATTATGAAGCGCTAACAGAGGTCTCGAAAACGCTTTACAGGGACATAATTAGTTGTTTAAAATAACAAAATAATCCCAGTTCTGCATTCGGTATTTATTTGAGTACATCAAAAGAACACGATGCAATAGCTGGGCGGCAAGTTCAAGGGACTTTGACTAGCAGCTTTGGTGGGAAAATGTGCTGAAATTTAAAACGACTGAATTTAGGGACCGAAAGATTCTAAGATGTACATGCCGAAAAATAAAAGAAATACAATGGCAATCGTAATTTCAATATTTTTTATTTATTAATAACAACAAATTTTAACACATAGATAACTAAAGATTTTTTGACTATTTAATTTGATAATCTTATCAAATACTTACGTGTACCGTATGTAAGTTTCCAACAATTGGCTTGCCCGTATACCGGCAGATGCATTTCTCTAAAGAACAGCATCACTGCGCATCAATCACAGTCGTTAAAAAAAATTATTTATCGTTTAAGTCGCTCCTGCATATAAGTCGCACACGTCATTTTTAAGAGAAAAAAAAACACGAATAAAAGTAGCGACTTATACCCCGGAAAATACGGTAATCACCATTTTCGATGATAAAAACGAACTATGTATTAAGGTTGAATTTGCCAATTTACAATTTCTTATCACGACTTTTTCATGTTTAACACATTTTAAAATATATTTTCCGTGGAAAAAAAATCGGGAGCCATGCCGGACACCGCGTTATAAGCGGGTTTACGAGTTATCCGGGAGCGAGTTATCGAGGGAGTGGTATTATATATATATATATATATATATATATATATATATATATATATAGAGAGAGAGAGAGAGAGAGAGAGAGAGAGAGAGAGAGAGAGAGAGAGAGAGAGAGAGAGAGAGAGAGAGAGAGAGAGAGAGAGAGAGAGAGAGAGAGAGAGAGAGAGAGAGAGAGGGTATCTCTAGACGTTGTAACATTGGATATTTTCTCGCTGGCACATGGACATTGTATGCATGCCAAAAAGGAAGGAAGGTTATCAGTATATCTTATTAGTGACCGATAGTTTGTCACATTGGTGTGAAGCCCTTCCCTTACGTTCTCAAACGGCAACGGAAATTGCCAATGTTCTGTACAATGAGATATTCACACGTTATGGTGCTGCGAGAACACTCGTTAGTGATCGAGGACGAAACATTATGCCCCAGCTTGTTCCCGCACTCTGTGAATTACTTCAAGTCACACGTCGCCACACTAGTTCATACCACCCTCAAACTAATGCTGCATGCGAACGTTTGAACAACACCAATGAGACAATCGCTTCGAGCCTACTGTAATAAGCACCAAGATGATTGGCCGTCACTTTTGCCCAGCATAATGATGGCATTCTGAATGAGCCCCGCAACTAACTCAGCATGCTATTTACCTTATTACATAGTCTTTGGGAAAGAAGTGACTTTACCTCTAGATGTTTCTCTTACACCTCAGAACTGTTGTAAACGTGATCAGCCTACAATATATCATCCTCAATTTCGTTCTTCAAGCAGAATAAAAAAAAATGTTTTACCAAAGGTCTGCGTTACCTCAGTACATAGAATTTGTAAGGCCAAATGTCAATGAAATATCAATACGATTGTCCTGTTATGACGTTCATCGTCTAACCAAAGCCCATTGCTAGCATTAGATTACGTACAGTTTTCGGTATATTCAAACTTTTGTCTTTTTCGTCCTTCATACTGTAACCTATATCTATTTTTGTGTATTTTTTTTTTATTTTATATTCGGATTTTACTACCATTATGTTCATTCTGCAAGGCTATGGACGTTTTTCTCATTTTGTATTTGCGTTTAAAACATTATGTACTGAATTTTTAAGTGTGCTTTATCCTATTCATAATGACTATTATAGTGCTCTATTGTATTTGCAGTCTATTAAATTTATAGTGTTCTCATGGTATTATTATCTTTTTGCACTTCACAAGATGTACCAAAATGAAATTGTTATTCATTTCCTTTTTGCAATTTTTTAACCTTTATCAATTTTCACTGTATTGTCTTTACATTTTTTCTGCCTTGTAATTGTTTTCCTTAGAGACTCGTGGACTCGGCTCAAGTGATCCAGAAGGTATTATTAGAATAGCAAATTTGGGTAGAGAAATAAAAAGTATATAGGACTATGTTGGTCCTTACAAATAGGGATTAGCAACAAAATGAATAGCTTGGTTCAATTTAATGGCTTGGATGACATAAAAACCGACTTAACTTAGAAGCCACTTTTCACAAATGTAATCCTAAATAGTCTTGTTCAGGATTCATAACAATAAACGATTTACTCGCTTCTTTTCAACTGAACGAATCGTTGTTCCATACAAATTAATATTAGCTACAAAATTAAATAACTTTGTTCAATTCCATAGCTTGGATGTCATAATAGCCGACTTACTTTAGAAGCAGCTTTTCACAAATGTAATCCTAAATAGTCTGGTTAAGAATTCATAACAATAAACGACTTCCTCTCTTTCTTTTTACTGTAAATCAGCCAGACAAATCAGGTCTCGTTTTCTTTTCAACTATTACTCCAAATTACGAGTGATAATAAATGTCACGAGTGGAACAATAAAAACGATTTACCAAAATTGCCTATAATCCATGTTAAGAGTTGAACAAAATCGATAACTTCTTTACAATAATTAACTCAAAATAGACATTCTGATTTGGACAAGTAGAAACGACACGTTATTGAACAAAAGCGACAGCCTCTTTACAACAATTAACTCAAAACAGGCATTCTGATTGGGACAATTAGTTAATCCACGCCATTTCGGAATCTTTACAATAATTTAACTCAGAACATTCATTCTGATTGGGGCACGTAGTTATTCCACGTCATTTTGGAATATATAAAGGCCGAGCCTATCTGAAAACTAAAGTCGATTAAGCCCCAGTCAGAGAAGTTTGTCTGTCTGTATTTACAGGTGAGAATTTCCTGTTACTTACTTTAAATATTTTTGTAGTAACTTGTAGTCGCAATATTTTTGTGTTTTCTTTTTTTTATTTTTACCATAATGTAATGAAATATTTTACTGTTTTTATGTTCATTTGTATGAATTCGCTAGCTTCATGGCATTCTTTAGATAATACAGTATAATGTCTAGTGATGGTTTGCAGTTTTTATTCTAAATTATATGAAACAAAATATATTCCTTGAAATGATTATAGCATCAGTCGTAACTATTTTATTATAATTGTAATTTTAATTTTAGGCTTTTTTAATTCAAGCAATATTTTAATCACTTGTATCGCATTCTAAAATGCAGAGAATTTTACAAGCATATGAAGTAGTAGCTCACAGAGGAATTATTCAAAATGTATTGTAATATGTATTGCATGAATAAGTGTATCTTTAGAACAAGGGTTTCATATATATATATATATATATATATATATATATATATATATATATATATATATATATATATATATATATATATATATATATATATATATATATATATATATATATATATATATACATACATACATATATATATATATATATATATATATATATATATATATATATATATATATATATATATATATATATATATATATATATATATATATATATATATATATATATATAATAACAGTCGATTAAGCCCAAGTCAGAATTTTGTCTGTCTGTATTTACAGCGATCTCCGCTACCTCTTGATGCCAGAGCTTCCCCAAAGATGTATCATTATTAAGTGACACCTTATTCTTAAAAGGACCACTCTTTTCTCTCTCTTCCTCTCTGATCCAGAGCCGAAGACTCCTTCTCATAGCAAGAAGTGAGAAGAAGGTTATGTTAAGAAATAACAATTAGATAACGAACATTTTCTTACATAACAGATATTTAAGTATTGGGTATCTCTAGATGGTTAAGCATTTGACATCTCTTGATGTTTAAGTATTGAGTAGCTCTAGAAGTTTAAGCATTTCGTATCTCTAAACGTGTAAGTATTGGGTATCTCTAAACGTTTAATTATCAGGTATCACTAGATTTTTAAGTATATGGTATCTATAGATGTTTAAGCATTAGGTTTCTAGAAACCTCTCTTCAGAAACCGATATTTTGTATGCATTCAAAGTGTTTGTGTGGAAGAGCAAGTATACGTCTCATTAAGAATATAACGACATTAAACACTCAAAGGTCGCATCGTTATGGATTATGTCATCATTTTTGTCATGGCATGAAGTGCATGATGAGCCTAAACGAGGACGTTCCAATGAACTGCATGATGAGACTAAACGAGGACTTTCCAATGAACTGCATGATGAGACTAAACGAGGACTTTCCAATGAACTGCATGATGAGACTAAACGATGACGTTCCAATGAACTGCTTGATGAGACTAAACGAGGACGTTCATTCCTGGAAAGGTTTTACTTTCTGAGGAAGTGCGGTTTGTAAATAAATGTTAGTTTTGTTTTAAAGATGTTATATGTGTTACATTTATCTGGTTTATTCTATACCTTTTACAGAATTTGATCGTTTATATTTTATATTGTATCCTCTTGTGCTTGATTTTAAATTGAGGGGGTTGTGTGTAATAAACTTTTACGTGTATCAAACATTTGTGGCCGTACTGCATAGCTACTACACATACGCACGTACATACATGCGAGAGAGCGTGTGTATACATACATACATACATACATACATACATACATACATACATACATACATACATACATACATACATACATACATACATACATACATACATACATACATACATACATACATACATACATACATACATACAATGTTTAAAAGATGTTATATGTGTTACATTTATCTGGTTTATTCTATACCTTTTACAGAATTTGAACGTTTATATTTTATATTGTATCCTCTTGTGCTTGATTTTAAATGGAGGGAGTTGTGTATAATAAACTTTTACGTGTATCAAACATTTGTGGCCACACTGCATAGCTACTACACACACGCACGTACATACATGCGAGAGTGCGTGTGTTCATACATACATACATACATACATACATACATACATACATACATACATACATACATACATACATACATACATACATACATACATACATACATACATACATACATACATACATACATACATACATACATACATACATACATACATACATATGGGGGAGCCCCAGTGGCCAAGTAATCTAAAGCTCTTACCGTCCGTTCCGGACCACTGCCATCTCATCTCCGTCTGCGTGGGTTTGAGTCTCAGGTTCGGCTAACGTGGGTACATGAGAAAGCTAGCCAATAGCTTCTCATGGGTCGTTGGTTCTTCCCGGGGTTATCCAGTGTTCTTCCTCTACTAATTACTGGCCGCCATGTATATCCTATCTTGTGCTGAAAAATTTTCCTCTACTAGTTATACTGACCGCCTATCTTGTGCTATGGCGTTAAATCATACATACATACATACATACATACATACATACATACATACATACATACATACATACATACATACATACATACATACATACATACATACATACATACTTTGGTCATATAAGTACAGTAGCAATATTTTATCAATGACAACTAAAACCTTGTTTGTTTGTTTTTTTTTTTTTTGTTTTGTTTTGTTTTTTTTGTTTTTGTTTTGTTTTGTTTGTTGTTTTTTTTGGGGGGGTGTTTTTTTTGTTTTGTTTTGTTTTGTTTTGTTTTGTTTTGTTTTTGTTTTGTTGGTTTTTTTTCATTTGCTAAGAGTTCATCAAAATTTGACTTTACCAAACTATATCACAGCTGTCTTAGTGGTAATGTAATCAAATCATAGTGGTCATTGGTGTTACTGAAGCTATCCATTCGTTTTGTTCAGCGTATGTTTGTAAGTCTCTATAATTAATTTTATATACCTCGACTTCTATCGTAGGAATCCGGAATGATTAAGTTGTCAGATCAGAATTAATTGCCAGGTCGACCCGAGCGAGTGTCTGCCACACACGAGTGCATATACGAACGACCTTGTAGTACCACTTTCTTGAGGTGTGCTTTGTCGTGATGGTATATGGACTGGTGCGTGCAAGCAAGATGATGAATATCGTTTACCCGCGTACCTGAGTTCGAATCTCCGTATTGTACAAATTTGATTTGCATCAGATACTATTTGTGCCTAGTATTATCAGGCATCATATATATATATATATATATATATATATATATATATATATATATATATATATATATATATATATATATATATATATATATATATAGTACCATACGGAATTAATTGTAATGCATAGTTTTTCATGTGGACAAAACGTCTAAAATACATGACGTAAAGAAGACATATACGTTTTATAAAAACCATCATTTGTTCCTACACTCAGAAATTAACAAGAAAAAGAAGAACATGGTAAAGAGATAAATACAATATTGCTCTAATTCTTAATTTACACACGTCATGTCTGGTACTTATACTGTAACTGTGGGTGAAATAAATAATAATAGACTATTTTTATTATTTATTTTGTGTAATTGTACGGTAGATGTGGTTTTATTATTTATTTTGTGTAATTGTACTGAAGCTGTGGGCGAAATGTTTAAAAAGTAGGGGTGATTAGACGATCGAATTATGTCGTTGTACGTAGCATCAAGTAGAGAAAACCTATAATAATAGGACACGTTATCGGCTGTGTTAGGAACGGTTTCTTTCCGTTTCCGTTTATAGCAGTAAAGATGCTAATAATTAATATTGACATTATATCTTAATGTGAAGATTTTTAAAAAAAAATACTTCCCCTATTCCCAAACATATATGCATGGATGATATTAGAATACATTGTTTTATTCACTGGTAAAGAAGATGTTGCTCCTTCTGTAATGTTCTATGCGTATTCTTTATTTTGTGGGGGGGGGGCCACCAGACAGATGCTCACACACACACACACACACACACACACACACACACACACACACACACACACACACACACTTAATCGAAAAAAGAAAAACAAAGAGCAAAGTGTTTTCATGTAATTTCCCCCCTTCCGATGTGTTGCTATGTTAAACTTAATAAAAAGAATTTTAATCAAAAATTTTATTATGTTCTCAATTTTGTGGGGGTATCTTTTCCTAGTGTATCCAAATGTTCACTCATCCGATACGGTTTCATTTACCCTATCGGGGTTGTTCCATTTGTTCATATTCATGTGACCTTGGCTAAGCGTGTCCTACGTCCTAGGTATGCTATATGTATTGAGCTATATTGTATGTTGCTATATAGGATATTTAAGAAGAACGCCGCTATATCCAAATTATTTCTCAGTTTTTATAGAAACAAAACTTATAGAATATGTGTATATATTGTCATTTCATTCATATTTAATATAAACACATATACTGAAAAAAGAAAAAAAATATTTTGTTTTTATTATTAGTTAATTTGTGGAATTTTGAATTTTTTTACTTTTTTGAGGGTGAGACGGAGCATAATTTTAAAAAAACACCTAATGTTTCAACTGACTTTGCGTAGTGTAACGTCTCTCCATTTATATAGGTACTATATATTTAATTATTAGATGAAGTGGATTACTTTCCAATACATGGCGCATACATTTTTTTTTTATTAAATAGGTTGCATCCTGCATTTTTTCTAAGGTTATTTCTAGAATTATTTCAAGATTGCCAAAGTTTTGTTTGTTTTTGCTACACATGAGGTTTTCTGAGGATCTTTCGCAGGCCTGCCCACTTCGCGTATCGCCGTGTGATATAGCCCTACGATGTCCTTGTCTCTTACTTCTTCCATGCGTAGATTCCTGTCTATATAGAGAAAATAATATATATTAAGTTATTATTAGTATAATTATTAGTTAGGTCAATCTTTCATTTCCTAATTGTTATAACTTTCCCACACTTTTTCATTGTAGATATAATGTATTCAATTATTTTCATATAAGTATCTTTTTTAAAATCTCCGTCTAAATATAAAAGCACTTTTTTCCTCAAATTCTCCGTATTTCTAATTTCTGTGATTATAGCAATCCTTTCTACTTTTAATTTTTCACAATAAAATATCACATGTATTTTAGTAAAGTTATATTTTTTACATATGGGACATTTAGGTATTTCCCTTATCATCTGTCTTCTTAGGGCGACTTCCCCAGTTAACCATGTATTGTGCAAATATTTAAATATTATTCTTTGTATTTTTAACGAGTTTATTTTTCCCCCAATTTTTCCATATATATGTATTCGGCTAGATTTTTCTGCACAACACTACTACTACTACTACTACTACTACTACTACTACTACTACTACTACTACTACTACTACTACTACTACTACTACTAATACTAATAATAATAATAATAATAATAATAATAATAATAATAATAATAATAATAATAATAATAATAATAATAATAATAAAATAGCGATAATGTTTCTCTACTACGCATTGATTTTCGTTTCTTCGATTGGACACGAAAGAAAATTAACCTTGGAGATATATGTTTCTCAAAAACTAACAGATTTTAGAATATTTACCAGTAGCGCATTCGGGTGCAACTGTTTACAGTTATCTCCCTTGTTAATGTAGATGTCCTATTAGTCTTCCGTTCTCCTAAGGCCGAGTAAAATGTTTCTCAAGACGTTGCTCTGTATTTCATCTGTTATCTTTGTAAATGCATCCTTGCCAAAGATAAAATTTGAATATAAATACAGTTTTAAAGGGCCACATCTGATACAGGCAGATCGGTCGATTCCATTCTGGGAATATACTGGAGGTAAGTGATGGACGGCGCTTCACTATTTAGAGTGACCAATGTTTGGTACACGTGTAACACACCGGCAAAACATATGGCGTTGTTTACAAAATGCATTGAAGACTGTCTTGTGCTGTTGCTCTTGTAATTTTCACTGACCATCTCGTTTGCACACAAAAACCTATTGCTTAAGACCTGAAACGTTGTGTTATAGAATATTTAATTTGTAAGAGTAGCAAGAGGAAGATTTTGTTCCAGAAATATTAGTATACAAATTCGAATGTTTTCTGTATAATCTCACAGAAGTATGCAGTTTTATCAATAAAGCACGGCGAAATTACTGACAACATGAAATCACCTTAACGGTATTATAAATCGTTAATTTATAATATCGTTAAGGTGATTTCATGTCAGAAATTTCCATTTGCTTTATTGATAAAACTGAAGACTCCTGTGATAATATAAATATGTAGAAGAAATATATTCCTCTGTGTGATTATTTCTTTCAAAAAAATAATTAATTCACAGCAAGCATTCAAATACGTGAACCGTCCATGATTTCTAATAATATTACTAAGTTTGGTTTCTTTTAACTTCTCAAAATCCGGACCTTTTGAATAATTCTCACATATGGTTATACAGAAATTTATTTTTTTAACATTAAGCCTGAAAAGCATGATTATTTTTATATTTTTGTGGTCTTCTGAAGCAATTCAGGAGATTTTACAACAAAAAAAAAACAAAAAAAACCCATCATTTTTGGGGGGAGGGGTATGAAACCTGTCATTTTGAATAGAAGTTGACATTATTAAAATGATTGTGTATAAATTGTTAAAATGTTTTTGTGCATTGATATCAATTTCAGTTTAGTATAGGAGATGTAAGGAATTCAAAATTACAGATTATCAGTGAGATCTTATTGTTACCAGACATCTTTGTTTTGCTTTTGTTTTTTAGTGATTATCAGTGAGTTGTGTTTATCATGCATTTGTTACTGGTGCCATGTTGTTTGAATGACCTCTGAACACTAATAACATAAGAATACCATTTTTGTCCAAATTTTTCATCGGAAATTAGATTGTTCAAACTGTAAACATTTTATCCCCAAATGTAATAAACAATCATTTCTGTAGATTCAAAGTTTGTACATGTATGATTGATTTATTTACAAAGTTTTTTTGTGGGTGTATAAAATGAACCAAAATGATCTCCAAGGTAAGATCTGTCCACACACCTATATTGCCTCTGCCATGTTTGATCGTCACATTGAAGTTCGTTAAACTGATAATTTTTCCAAAAACTTCATCTGAATAGAATATTTTAAAATATTCCGAAGCTTTCCTGGAGCCATCTAACACTTGAGTGTGCCCAACTCTGTCAGAAAACTGAAACAAATTTCTTTTGGTTTTCCGGCTTCATCTAAACAAAATCATGTGGAGCGTACAATTCCTCTGGTTCAAAACCTTCAAAGTCCCTCTTCATCGTCGTTACTGTCACCCACATGTGTATTCCAGTGTCTCTCCACACATCTTCTCTCATTTTCATCCAAATTTACCAGGACAAATTATTCAAATCCTCCGATAACTCCTCTAAAATTTCTTCAAACCCCAAATTACAAATTTCAGCATTCGGAAAACATGTTAAAAGTTCCTACTTTGTTTGATATTTCTAGTTGTATACAAGCTAAACTCAGGAGATCATCCAAATATAACATCTGCATTACAAGATGGAAGTTATTAGAGGTACCCCGAAAGTTATTTAGTCTGGTACTATAACGTTAAAGAAGAACACTTCCCCATGACCTTTTTTTTCTGTCAGCAGTGATGAAAGGGTTAACTATTTCCTGTGTAAGTTTGCAACTAGGCCTATCACTGTCTGATCTCCACAAGTTATCCTTTGATAATAATAATGATAATAATAATAATAATGACTTCATTAAAAGAGGTTAACACAGTTATCTGAAGAACTAATCTACCTTGAGGCCCTCTTACAAATGCACACATATGCAGTCACATGAGTTACTGCCAAAGTAGATGAGTAGTATATTTAATTATACCCAGAGGCATTTGTTAAATACAGTTATTCATTCTGATTTTAACTATATCTCTAAAGCCACTAGATATATTGGGCTTGAAAGAAGGAAATGGAGTGGGCAATTATAATCAGCTGAATTACTATTTCAGAGCAAAGTTTCAGAGTATTGGAAACTTCTTTTGAATAATTCTTTATTTGGAATGGGATTTTTTTTATTGTTTGATAAACATGGATCACAGGTGCGGAGTATTACCAGGTAGCCCATACTAGAATAGTGACTAAATATTGGATATCCTGTACATTAATTTGACCTTGTGCAGTCGGATTTTGTCTTTAATAGTATTTTCTGTCATGAATTGCCCCATACTGTATTACATTATGTAACTGTCATAAAATATTTGTATGTGCCTTTCTGGGAGAAAATGTTCTATCATGCTGAGAAGCCATAAACTTGAATTTACTTTTTTATTTAAATGTTTGGTCTTTTATGATGAACATTTGCAGACTTTTACTTTATCACTAACATGATTTGTTTTTTGCTGTATTGAGATAAGTAATATTTTAGTTTTACCAGTATTTACCACCATGCCATTGCATGTGCACCTGTTGTCCAGTTTGTTTAAGGCAATTTGTAAAGAAATTTCTAGTTCATGCATTCTGTTTTGGATGTCTGACAATGTTGTTATCTGCATAGAGGTCTTTAAATGAACTTGTGTCCCTTAGTAAAAGTGGTAGGTCATATATAAATGATATAAATAGTAGTAGACCTAGAATTGAACCTTGTGGCATTTCATAGCTAATTGTTTGAGGTTCAAACAGAACATTATTTATATAAAGGTGTTGTGTTCTATCACTGAAGTATGAAGTAAACTATCTAACTGCTTTCATCACATTGGTAAATTTTCAGGTTCTTCAATAGGATTTTATGATCTAGCATGTCAAAAGTTTTTCTGAAATCTGAATATAGATCCTATTATTCTACCTTGATCAGGTGCTTGAAGCAATTTGGTCAGGTAATGAGATTAAGGCAGACTCACATGAATGTTTCTATCTAAAGCCTGATTGGTTAGGATATAATGGCAAGTGTTTGGATACAAATGACCTGAACAAGTCATGGACAAATGTTTTCAAGTTTTTAGTATTAAGATTGGCCTGTAGTTTTAGCATCATCCTTAGAACCAAATTTGTGAATAGGCATTACTTTTGAGTTTTCCATATTCTGGAGACAGATGTGGTTGCAATACTTTAATTCATTATGAATGTTTACTAAGTGAAATAGCTTAAGCAGAAGCTTTAACAAGTCATGGACCAATCTGATCTTTCTTGGTATCAAGTTCAATGAAACATTTTTTTAACAAAGATTTTTGATACTGGTGGGATAGAGAAACACCTCCGTAGGGATTCAGCTCCTGCAGAATCTTTTAAATTCATTAAAGTTGTTTTCTGTCACTGTTTTCTGTCACTTTGTGTTTTAAATCTGAAACAGTAGTGTGTAAATAGCACTTTGTGTTTTAAGAACAGAATTTGTAAAATGAAAATTTAGTTGCTACATGTACATTATTTTATTCATAAATTCAATTTTGAACCATAAGTGATCCTGTCATGGGAAAATTGTGGCAGACATTGCTTTGTCTGGGTAGTATAACTTTATTAGGTTGTCTCTTTTCTTAAACTATTGGGCAAATATATTTAAGAAAATATACAATTCATGGGAAGTATAGTCTAAATATTATGTTATTGAAGATTAACTTAAAAATGCAATTATATCAGTTAGAAACATATAGGACAATTCTATGCTGTGGAATAGAGAGCTGCTGCAAGGTCAAAATTTTCTGACTTAACTCATTTTGTGAAAATAGAAAGAAAAAAACCCAGAAGGAAATACTATTTAACCAATGTCTAATATTACTTAAGGTATAATGACAAATAAGAAAATCTGTATACATGTGTGTGCAATCATATGAATGGACTGTTGTGACAAAGCTCTAAAGTAAATATCTACATTAAGAAAACCTCTCTTTCTAAAAATAGATGCACTTACATGTCTGTCAATACAGCTTGAAAGAAGTGTTTAGTTCATTCATATACAGACTTCATTTCTTATGTGGGTTGTCTGAACAGTTAATGGTAATGTTTTATTAAGCAACAAATAAATTAGAACAAAATAGTATGATCTGAAAGATGTGTGCATATGCTCATGTAAAAGACAAAGGCATAGTTTCAAAGAATTTTAGAAATCTTTTCAGGTGCCATTTTTTTAGTAAACTTTCAGAAACACAAATTCTTGATTAAGGGTAGTTGATTAAGCATTTATACTGTTTTGCAATTATAATATAGTAATCTAGTTACCATATTTACTGTATGTTTTCAGATATGATTTGTTTTCGGACACAGGATTTTTGGGGCAAATATTATATTTAAATGCTTTGTAATTTTTAACATTGCTCCATTATAATTTTTTTCTAAAACTTATGTTTTCGGACACATACTATAAGGATCTGCATCATTTTAAAGTAAAATTCACAGCATGTTTGTCGGTAGACATGCTATATTTAAACCACTTAAGCAGACATGACAGTTATGGCTTTGATTAGAAACCATCATCAACAATACCTGTGGCCCCTTCTGGGGCATAGGCCGCCAACATACTCTCTCCAGCCATCCCATTCTTAAGCAAGTCTCTCCACCTGTTCCCACATGTGGCCTGTTTTCTTTAGGTCTCACCTCTAGGTGTTTCTTGGCTGGCCTTTCTTCCTTTCCCCTTTGGGTTCCAAGTGTGTACTTGCCTGTTGATACCAGATGCAGGAGTGTGGCCTGTGCATCTCCATCGTCATTAGAGATTTTCTTCCTCTGTAGGCTGTTGTGTTTGCTTCCACAGTTGTTCGTTACTGATTTTGTCTGGCCAGCAAATATGGAGGATTTTTCTGAGGCAGGTATTGATGAACGTCTGGGTCCTTTTCATATTGGTTGTGGTAATGCTCCAGGTCTCAGCTCCATAGAATAGGACAGGTTTTATGGTGTTGAACATTCAGATCCTGTAGAAACCATGACCCTTACTTTAGATCATTAAACAATACATCATAGAATCAGTATGGATTAGTAAATTCGTTGACATTGAGCAACAAAACAAACCCATTATTCCTGATGCATTATATATCATGGTTTAAACATAGTTATTGTTCTACAGGTAATAAACCTCTTTGTAGACATTAAATATTGATTGTTGGTGCTACATGTTCCCTACATCATGTGCTCTTTTAATGAAATCCAGATGGCTGACTTTTATTTCCCAACACAACCTACAAAGAAATTCCACAATTTATATTATTAACAATGATCACCTAGACACTGAAATCTCGGACATGCATCAAAACAATCTTTGAACAGATGATTGTTTTGAGTTGGCAAGCTCTGCTCAATTTGAAGAGGGAACCAAAACTAATAGATCACTTTTATTTTAAAAATATCAACATGTCACGATGTATTGCAACTTGCTTGTTTTTTTTCTCCATGGCATGCGTTTAACACAAACCTCATATGGAGCCTTTCATTCTTGGTGTTCTAAGACTAGCCAACATACATGTCTTTCTACTGTCTATACAAAAACATTTTTGTCATAAATATCTTCAGAATCATAATTCTTAAATCTTTTTATTTAGATTGTATTAATATCATAATTACACAGAAGTAAAGCTTGCATGCAATTGTAATTTAGGTTTTAATGATCACCTATTAGCAAAGCATTAAACTGGATTGCAAGATTACTAATATGGTGGGATTTTTTTGGAAAATATGCAGTCTTGGCTCTAATACATGCATGGCTGCATTTTCTGTTGGATGGATATGCATCAGATATACAAAAATAGTCAAGTAGTGCCTATGGTACTAGACAAAACACTTGTTTTACTTCATAGCAGCTTGTCATTATGTGAGCTGATGATAACTTTGTTACAGATGCAGGGCTGAGGGCACAAATTTATCTTCCCTTGTTTTCAGACACCAAATTAAAGAATTTAATATGTCTATGGATGACAAAAAAATTATTATTTTTTGCCATCCATAAATATGCTGTAAATACCATACTTAGTTAAATTCATTTCACTGTATAGCTTCTTTTATAAGTCATATTGCCTGTGAATATATTCTTGTTTTAATTTGCCAAATGTGTTTATTATGTGCAACTTGAAAATAAAGTATTCCTTAAAACCAATGTTAAATACAAATATGCATACTTAAAAATAGAGGGCATAACTTAAATAAATAAGAGAATATAAATAACACACACACACACATTGCATTTCTTGCTTTGCTTCCACTTCTCCCAGTTTAATTCTCACTTTTTCCTGTTCTGTCCAAAAGAAGTTGTTGTTGTAGGGCTTAACACAATTTTTAAGCACAAGATAGGCTATACATGGCTGCCAGTATAAATGGTGAATGAAGAACCTGGGAAAACCCCAGAAAGAACCACAGATCCGTGAGAAGCTAGTGGCAAGCTTTATCACATACCCACATTGGCAGAACCCAAAACTCAACTCAGAGAGAGTCAAGATGGCAGTGATCAGTAATTGTGTTCACTTTAGACCACTTGGCCACTCAGGGCCCCTCCAAAAGAAGTCACTTCTCCCTAAAATTCAAGCTTAGCTTGACCCAGGTAACACAGTATGACTGGACTACAGAAGAAGCTGAGGTTCTGTAAGTGGTCTCAGGTAGCAATGGTGTCAGTATATTAGAGGAAATCATCTACCTGTTAAGTTTTGATAAACATCAACATTCATTAGTCTAGGTCATATTCTCCAATTGTTGGATTACTCAAGTGATGAGATCTACTTAAGTGTAAAGTTTTGAAAAAAGTCTCAAAATATTTCAAATGTAGCAGTATTTTCTCCAAAACCTGAGGTCAGTCATTGACATATTGCACTATTCATGTCCTACTTACTAACTCCATGGCAGAGTTTATGTACCATCTGAAGCATGTACTGCTTTATGTAGATTTTCTTCATGCTTTTAATGTTGTTCATAGGTGCTGCTTATTATGTTGCATTGCAGTAGTGTATGTATGAGCAAGGGACAGCTCAATTATTATTCATTAAACATCCAACTTGAAACCTCTTGAACAGTGCAGTAGCTTTTAACAAGATGATAAAAAAACATCAAATTACTCAAGTGTTTCTGTCAGTATCATTTTTTAGTCTGCTGTTCATTTTTATCTCACCTCCCTCAAAGGATGACTAATCTTTTATCAGATTCAAAGGCTTTCATAGATTATTATTATTATTGTTATTATTATTATTATTGTTATTATTATTATTATTATTATTATTATTATTATTATTATTATTATTATTATTATTATTATTATTACTTTATTTAAATTGGGTAACTCAATTAGCTAAGAACTTATCTACCTTGAGGCCCTCATTCAAAGGAATTTATTTATTTTTGCTGCATCTCTGAAGCCATTGTATATACTGGGTTTGGAAAAAGGAAATAGAGTGGGCATTTATAATCTCAACTGGAATATTATTCCAGAACAAAGTTCCAAAGTATTGGAAACTTTTTTTTAAATAATTCCTTATTTGGATTGGGAATTTTGTAATGTTTGGTAGACATTGATCGCAGGTGGGGAGTATTTCCAGGTAGCCTATACTTGAATAGTGATTGTAAATATTCAGGAGCACTATTATTGGTTATCCTGTACATTAATTTGGCTTTTCTTAAACAGATTCGGTCTTTAATAAGTAGTATTTTTAACTTACCACCTAATTTTCCTTGCTTTCTTTCTGGATTGATATTAACTCATAAGCTATTTTTTGGAGATGTGCCAGCTTGGTTATGTTTTTTTTTATTATTTGAATTATCCCATACTGTATTACAGTAGTCTAAATAGGGTTGTATGTAACTGTTATCATTTGAATTACCCCATACTGTATTACAGTAGTCTAAATAGGGTTGTATGTAACTGTTATAAAATAGTTTTTTGTGCTTTTCTGGGAGAAAGTGTCTTATCCTACTGAAAAGCCATAAACTTGAATTGACTTTTTTACTAATATGTTTGTTATGTTCAGTCCATGATAGGTTATTATCTACCAAAACACCAAGTAGACTATGTGACAGACCATTTGCAACCTTTTATCCTTCCATGTCATAGTTCATGGCTATCAAGTTTTGTTTTTTTTTCTGTTGAGATAAGTAATATTTTAGTTTTACCAGTATTAAGCACCATGCCATTGCATGTGCACCAGTATTCTAGTTTGTTTAAGGCATTCTGTAAAGAAATTTTGAGTTCTTGTTTTGTGTTTTGGATGTCTGACAATGTTGTGTCATCTGCATAGAGATATGTAGATGATACTGAGTCCTTTAGTACAAGTGGTAGGTCATTAAAAAATAAAATAAACAGCAATGGACCCAGAATTGAGCCTTGTGGTACTCCACATCTATTTGTTTCAGGTTCAGACAGAACATTATCAATATAAACATGTTGAGTTCTCTCACTTAAGTATGAAGTAAACCATCTAACTGTGCTTTCATCACATTAGTAGATTTTCAGTTTCTTCAAAAGGATTTCATGATCCACCATGTCAAAAGCTTTCCTGAAATCTACAAATACAGAACCTATTATTCTACCTTGATCAAGTGCTTGAAGCCATTTATCAGTTAGGGAGATCAAGGCAGTCTCACATGAGTGTTTCTGTCTAAAGCCTGATTGATTAGGGTATAACAGAAAGTGTTTGGAATAAGACCTTTCCCTGGATAGACAAAATTCTGTCCCTGTATGTCAGAGGTATAAAGTGTAACAAAATAACATAGTTTGGTATTTCCCATTGATGGTAATGCAATACAATATCTAATGTTATATGAAAATAAGAAATGAAGTATGATAGATATGTGCATGTATAGGTCCAAATATGCAACAAATACAAATGCAAACACATTGTCATATATGGTACCAGGACAAGTAATGAAAGAATGATTCATGGTATATCACAAAATGAAAATATGATTTTCACAACAGCAGAACAATGTTTTCACTCAAAAAAGCAAAATGACAGTTTAGTCACTCATAATAGTGAACTGATATCAGTAAAGCAGACATCAAGAAATCTCTTCACTGCTAAAAACTGGGTATTACCCCAGAAATAGCCCACTACCAAAAAATTTTATGTATGGAGCAATGTATATAATCCTTTCAATTCACTCTCTATCAGTTCCACTTCCAAACAAACAAAGAATATATGTAGTCACTTACCACCAATGATTCCTGGGTTAGACTATTAGTGCCCACCACTATGGTGACAACACCTGTTCACCCTCAACCGGACTAGCAATGATCAGCATAGATCTCTCCAAACATCTTGGAATATTTAAAGCTTTCGAATATTCAGCTCAAAGTAGCTAGAAAACACATATATTCCAGGGGTCAAGCTAGACTTAAATTTTAGGGAAAAGTGACTTCTCCTTTTGGTCAGAACAGGGAGAAGTGGGAGCTAAAGAGGGAGAAGTGGGAGTTAATCAGGGAGAAGTGAGACCAAAACAATAAACACACACACATATATATATATATATATAGAGAGAGAGAGAGAGAGAGAGAGAGAGAGAGATGCAGTACGCTTGAGAGGGTAGGGTTGTTATTCGCCATATGATTTGTATTCTTTATATATATATATATATATATATATATATATATATATATATATATATATATATCAGGGGTCACACTACCAGGCCAAAATCAGTTTGAAACCATAAATGAAATTTTAATGGTGGACATTGCTGCGTATTTGATATACCACTTCATTAAACTCAAAATATGAAAAATATATATAGTAATGAAGCAAATAATAATTTAACCAATCCATGTCACTATTACCCATAGGTAGACAAACCATAAATATGCAGAACTTTTAATGGGTTTTTGTAACGAAGCAAGAAAGTGGAGTTCGAGAACCCCCACCCCCCTGGTCTAAAAATAGATGCACTCCCTCTGTGCAAGACATTCTTGGATTTTTGGTTGGAGGTAAAAAAAAAAAATAGGGTTCAGTTTAGTTATATATATCGACTTTAGTGCTTCAGTGTGTGTTGTTTATGAATAGTTACATTAATGTTTTATCGAGAACAATGAAATCAACAATGAAATCAGGACCAAGAGTGGTTTGAAGTCACCTGTGCATTTATTCCTATGTACATGTATTATGGTCTGTTTCAAAGAATGCTAGAAATCTTTTTGACTGCAAATGCACACAAAACTTAAGAAAAACTGATTTTATACAGAAAATATGCAATTACAGCGGTTAATATCTCCATTTATTAAAAATAGGATATAAATTAGAAAACGCCGATCATTTTTTAAAATCAAATTACTATTTGCATATTGATGTCTAAATTTTGAAACAGAATTTGGCATCATTTCATCATAGCACATTAGGGCAAACTTTATGAAATCAAGCAGGAATATCTTGCTGGAAAAGGGTAAATGGTCAGTTAGCTATTAAAACTTGCATGTGAATGTGCAAGCATTTCTTTGTGCCATAATCGGATTGGTATCAACACCACTAAATACATTTGGCTTGGGTTACAGCAGTGCCAGAACTTACTGCCTACAGCAAGGGGGCATCTCAAAGTCATAATCTACAGTCATATTACCTCTGAAAAATCAGAGGGCTAAGTCATTTTCGATTTCATAACAGAAGAAGGCCAAGTTTACTCTTCTCAGACAACTTTTTTGCCCACTTTGCCTGGTAGCTGACCCCTGATATTCACACACAGCACCACTCAGAACTGCACACACAATATATGCTGCTTTACACAGCACACACATGCTCTACCTGGCACATGCAGCTCTATTGCACTAAATGGTTCTTCATTGAATGCAATCTTGTAAAGTTCTTGCTAAGTCACAGATAAGAATAGAAAATATTAGCATTACAATATGCAAGTCGAAGCTACAGAAATACAGAAATACGAAAATAAACATGATAATACAATAGCTATAGTTAATACATATAAATAAATAAATTACATACCTCTACAGCTGTTTGTTTTGTCTTGTGTACATGCACATGGTCTTACTTACATTTTTAACTGAAGCATTGGATATATTGATGATTTTTAAAGTGGAGATATGGGTCTACTTTATGATTTATTTTTCTTACCTTCAGACATACACTATTGCAGCTTGTTTAGGTGGGAAATGTGGTGTCATCATCCCTTAAAACAATAGTAAAATACATTGATACTGTTGGTTAATAGTAGTAAAAATTCTAATATCGAGCCCTACTGAAATGGCCAACTTAGTGCTAACTTCACTGTTTTCTAAGTTGTTGTTGCTGTGTTGCTACATATATTCTGGTCCTTATTTTTAGTGACTAGAATTAACATTTTACATAAGATTTGTTTAAATTTGTGCATTCTTAAAGTGGTACAAATGGTGAATTCAACAAAAAAGATGGATAACAACACATGCTGAAAGTTCAGGATATGCAGAATCAATTGCTTACAGTTTTGAATATATGACCTTGTTGAAAGACATTCATAACATGGGAGTACTTGATCTGCATATGTATTGTATTCAATCTAAAGTACATATTTTATGTAAAAATTTCATGTTGAGATCAGTAAATGCCTATGCTTGTTATAAATTACATATTTGATGCAGGGTGCAGTTACAGAAGGAATATGGTCAGAAAACATTTTACTGTCATTGAGCAACTGAATAAGCCTTTAATTGCCAAAATCTGCATGAACAAACGAGATATTAGTCATGTTGTACTTAAGTTAACAGTTAATGAGGTGTCAGTCATGTTTTACTTCAGTTAACATATTTAATGAAGTATCAGTCATGTTTTACTGTCATTAACACAGAGTGAATGAGGTATCAGTCATGTCTTACTTTAATTTACTCAATTAATGAGGTATCAATATTCTACTTAAATTTACATATAGTTATAGAGTCAGACCACTAATGCTGTGCTTCTATGGTCCTAGAGGTGTGATTTTATGCAGTGTTAGTTTGTTGCCCAACAGTGACTATTGATTTTCTATGGGTATTCTGGAGTTTTTCTGGTGGTGGGGGAGTTCATTACTTTGATAGATGTAATCTTACATCAGCTCACATCAACCTGTCTCAGCTTTAATATTTTAGATGTACTTTCACAATCAGAATGAAATTCAATCTTAAAGATAGTTATGAGCAAAATGCCTGTGTGTTCTGCTAAGATACTTTCTACTTTTTTTTCTGCAGATGCTATTGCCAGCGATGAAAACATTCGAATTACCCCATCATTAAGAAGCAAGAGAGGTGAGTGTCTTTGTTGTCATCATTGACAAGCACTGCAAATGTAGAATTATAGATAAGAATTGCATTACAGCAGAACCATGGCAGTGCAAGTCTTTCCTGTAATTCCTGGTAACCTCATGCATTGACAATTCTATACAATTGCTTTATGTTAGCTAACTTGGCTCCCAAAAATACAATATTTTGGTATATTTGTATATAATTAATGCCTAATAACTATTTGTCTTAATTTCAGGAGAGAGTTATTATGGTAGGAAAAGAATTAAAGCTATTCATTTAAATGAGAAGATCATGGCACTCAAGTTGCGTACACACATAACATTCACTCAGTATGAAAAAAATATTATTTGCATTGTAACTATGTTATTTACTAGCCTTATTTTGGAAGTAAATAATGCTTCAAACCTCAATAGTCTTTTTCCTTTGTTAATGAATTCATTTCATTTCTGATTGTTGTGAACTTTATTTCTGTGACAAAACAGAATAAGCATGAGCTCATCTGCATTCATTGATACTATCAAAATATACCACCCAAAGAATAATTTTAATGCACCAGAGTTTGAAATTTTAGCCTATGGGATGGTCTTTTCCCTGCTGTCTGTTCAATGGCACAATTATGTTGTCGCAACGCCTCCAAGTCTGCATGGAGAATTCCTGTTAACTTGACACATCCATCAGAAGGTGGGTCTAAATAAAAATGGTGATATTTGAGATAGCCTCTGCATGAGCCATCTTGAAAATCTTATTTTTGCTACTCTTCAATGGATGGTCATATCTGCGTGCATTTTATGACTAAAAGACTGTTTCTGATCCAACATTTAGTATGGTCACCATGACAACCATCATCAAAGTCTTCATCACTGCTCCACTTGAATTGAGTATGTGATTTATGTTAGATGTTTAATGATAATCAAAATGAAATATTGAATTGATATATGATATAGCCATCTTAAAAAAGTAAACACAACTCTACCTGAACTGATTGTCATATCAGAATGGGATTTTCACTAAATGACTGCTTATGATGACCATTTGGTTTCATTCAAAATGGTGCTCATTTTATGTTCAATATGGCTGCCACAGCCATCTTTAAAATTTTGTTATTGATACTCCTTCAGAATATAAAGTGATATAACAACAATTGCCATCACCATAGACAATTCATTTCTGTCCATGATAATGAAAATTTTTTGACAAATCACTTATCTTCTACAAAAAGACATAATGGTACTCATGCAGTTCACAATCTGCTTCTTGCTGATCCCTTGCTAATATATATTGTTGGTACATTCAGTCAGTTGCAATATATACCAGTGTAAAGAAGACGTTCCACATGTATGATTTAAGTAATCTGCTGATCAGTTAGTAGCCATTTTTTATGAATGTTTTTCTGTTGCTTTGTACTGTACCTGCCAGGTACAAGGATCAGGTTTTAATTATTTCACATCCAGGGTATATTGTGATCTGTAAGCAACATTCAGGTCTGGTTGTTGAATGTTGCTTATCCTAGACAGGAACAATCGATAGCCACTAACGAGAACAAGCAATAACCACTACCCAGAACTGAAAATACTTTAATTCACTACATGACACATCTGTAGGCCTCCAAATTCGATTCATGTAGACAAGACATAAGCCGAGAAACTTTATGTAAAAGTGGCTATCAAATGATCAGTAAAGTAGTTAAATCTCACATGAGGTACAAGTTTGGAATGTCTCATTTAAATATTGTATGTTATCATTGATTTATCAATGAATTGTTTCAAGCACACAAGCAGAATGTTGTTTCTCAACAAAAATAGAGTGCAATCATAAAAACATTTATATGCAAGATATCACATGCACACTATGCGGCAGATGGTCATGGTTGGCCAAATGATCTAAGGTAATCTTTTTTTACGAATCACTCGAACATTTCAGCTGTATGTGTGTTTAAAGTCCCAGTTTAAGGGTGTATATGAGAAAACATGCCAGTAGCTTCCTGCAGGTCTGCAGTCCTTCCCAGGGCTTCAGAGATCTGCAAAAAATTTGGGCTGCCATATATAGCCCATCATGTGCTGAAAATTGGTATTAAGCCCCACCAAACCAAACCAACCACCGCTGTTTGTTTTTTTTTTACCTCATACTGGGTTTAAAATTGAGATGCACGTTATGCACACAGGTAACTTTCAGGCATTATTATTATTTTTAGTAGTAGTAGTATTAACAGAGTGGTACATACTAAACTGTTTTGCCATCCATCTGTGACACTTTTAAGTCCTGTAAAGTCTTGTTGTCATTGACACAGGTTTATGGTTGTAATATATTTATCATCTACAATATATCTTAGATATGCTGTCTCCACAGGTAAGTGTGCCATTCAGTATGGGCAGAACATCCAGTTTAAATAGACATAGGACAACTCTGGTACAAGGGATAAAACTCTGGTAAAAAGAAGTTTCCATCCAGTAGGTATTTGGATAATAGGAAAAGACATTGCCACATTGGTTGGTTAGAAACAATTCACTGTTATGTGGAATTGTGCTTGGATACAATTATATATATAATATAGATATAACTTTTTTAGGTTACCAGGATGCCATTTTTAAATATGCAGGGTCTATTCTAAGACACAAAATAAATAGATTATCACCAACTTTATATTTTTGTAAAAATCACACTAAAAAGTTAACAGAAAACATAACAATCAACATCATATTTGCAAGCCCCACCTTTATCATTAAATCTTTGCTGTTTTCAGAAGAAAAAAAATCTTCCTGTTTAAGTTCCAGAATATACCCTGAATTACATTTGGTATATGCAATAAAACCTATCTTGAAAGACCACTGTTATGTGAGACCACCTATCTTGGAAGACCATATTCTCAATGCACACAGATTTTTTGACTTTATAGTGGTATGACCTGTTATGAGACACTACCTTTCAGCAGAATGGGTGGTTATTCAAGACAGGTTCTACTGTACTTGCACACAAGTGAGATCCATCAGCAACCAACATGGGACCTTGATCTGCTGGTGCATTATTTGATAAAGGTCTATATAGCTTGCAGTTGGACCTAACTTATAAGCATGTATATATATTATTAACTGTATCAATCCTTTGTGTAATATAAAATGTTTTACCTAAATGTCTTGTTACAGGTGCTGTCTGGTGTAAAAACCCTGCTACGTTTGAACATTTCTCTATTGAGGTAGTGTTCAAAGTGACTGGTAGAGGGCGTGTGGGAGCCGATGGATTGGTATGTAGACTGATTGCATGCTTATTGGGAAACTTTGATTTTCTGGGTCTATGCTAAGTGGTGACTGGGGCCTATCAATCCAATGTATGTCATTGAGTCGATGTATAGTTGAGTACATTGTGGTATTTTTTAGTCGTCTTCATCTTCCTTTTCTACATTTCAGTGCCTTACTTTTTTGAGTACAGTATCAACTCTTGTGCCTTTTTTATGTTCAAGTTGCATAATAAAACAATTTCAGAATATTATTTTCATGCTTTCGATGAACTATTCTATCAATTTAGTGATTGATCATGCCTGCAGTTACCTTTAGATTCAAACAAAAAAAATTCTCATTAACCTTGGAGAGGTAAAATTCCATGTATTTTTGTAGCATAACTGAGATCATAATTTTTTTTATCTTGATATATTGATTGTTAATAAAGGAAAAGTTAATTCTTATTTCTTCTGTAAAAGTAGGGAATGGGGATTTATGCACCAATAGTTGTAACCTGTTTAAACTAGTAGCATATTTGTTTAAATTTACCAGATTTTGCAAAAACATAAGTAATACATCCAATTTGCAGCAATACACTGATGAAATATTAGATATTTGCATCACAATTTGTGAATATTTTTGTTTCTTTTAGATACAGTTAGGCAATTTTAACATGTATTAATCATAAATTCTGATTACTCTGACCTGACCTCATCCTTTTTTCTCATCTGTGACATTTCTTGAAGGAAGATGTAAGTCATCTCACTCAAACATTTGAGTCCATCATGGGTCCTGGATTTTTCATCTTTGCTAGCACCATCATTGATCCATTTCATGCCACAACAACCCGTAAGATATGTGACTTGGTAAGATGGTACCTGACACCTGATTGGATGCAGCTAATTGAAACTGATGCAATCAGACTGCTTGTTACATCTACCTTGGAAGATAGTTTGGAATAATCTTAGATTTCTTCAAAAAGGGCACAATTCTTCATGATTGTTGTTCTTTATAATTTGATAAACTGCTTAGATTTTTAACATTTGGACTTTAATTAAGAGCTATCTGTTGTAAATTTTAAATTCCATCTCAGGTTACATTGTTTGTTTCAGCAACATTATTCTGAAGTGCTTGCTCCAGCCAAATAAAACTTGGCTTTCTTGTTTATTATTTAAAAAATGCATGAGGTCAGTGTATCTCTTAATGTTTCATTATATGGTTTCCTTTAACTGTAGCCATGAGAGTTAGCATTAGAAACATGTCCAGAATTGACATTTAGAGACTCGAAAGATGAGAAGAAACTTACCTTGCATTGGTGCCCATCAGATCTTCATTATATCAGTGATCTTTAATTTAATCCAACAGAGAATTTTATTTCCTTCAAGTCTCATGACAGCCAATCTATGGAATTAGAGATTAATTTTCATGTCCTGGCCAGTTTTATGCTTGATACACTGGAATGGTAGTTCTCTGATGAGAGTCAGTACAGTAGTCCCCCTCTTGAACATGCTTCCTGACCAGTGACCACCCACTTCTTATGGCCAGAATCCCTTGGCACTGACAAGTTTGTGTTCAAAAGTACCCCTCAGGAATGGACACCCCTTTAACATGACCAGTGGCCACCATATTAGTACAAAAATATAAATTGTTCCCCTCACAAGTGGCCACTTTTTATTTCAGATGTGTCCAGAACCAATAATTAATTCATATCATAACATAAGTGATCAGATTATCTCTATTGTCAATCCATGTCTCCCAATGTCATGTTTCTGTTACTAAAAAAGAAGTGTCAACTAAAGTGCATGTAACACTAAGATAAATATTAAAACATTGTCTTTAAAAGCTGATGTTAACCAGAAATGGGCTTTACAATGTTATGATTGAGTTTTGGGCTTCACACATCTGTTGAGTTCTTCTCTTTGATGATTGCAACCAAACATGATTACAACTGGATAAAATTGTCAAGATCATAACAAGGTCACCTTAGGCTAAAAATAGATTTTGTGCATTAACACATACACAGAAGTTAACCTTGAACAAAACTGGGTACCAGGCAAAGACTAAAAAATCATGTGACAACACATTTATTGCTTGCTTTACAAAGAAGGCATTTCATCTGCATAATAAATCACATGCAGTTAGCATCATCCAAATAAATCATTACCAAACATTACCATGTCATCATGTAAATTGAGATAATTATTTTAGAGAAAGGCAGTTATTCTACTAGACAACATTGGGTGAAGTAGGAAAGGGGGACTTGCCGAACAATTTTAGGTAGATAAGACTCAAATAAAACAATTTTTATGTTGAAAAGACTTGCATAAACAATGTCTTAACGAATAAGGAGGATATTTAGACAGCAGTGGGAAAATGAGCAAATGAAAAGAGAATTATGTATTTACCAAGATTTAAATGATGTTTTTTATTGGTTTTAAAATGTGCATGATAGCAACACCTGCTTGTATATCATGTTTATGCCAAGAATAAGAACTATTAATGCATAGTCAGTTGAAATAAGTCCATTATTATTACAACAGGAAGAACCTTTTAGCAATTAATGTTACTTTTAAACAAAGATATTAAATGAAGATATTAAATGCTTAGAAGAATGTAGCTTTCTTACTATGTACATTACATATGCTTCTCACAAAAATTTAGCCCCACTCTGGAAAGGCCACCCATCTTATAAGGCCACTTTCCTGGTGCAGAAGGGGTTGCCATATAAGAGAGGGACCACTGTATCACCTTGTTTGGGTGATTTTACATTAACTGTAAATTGGCAATTCAGGAAGCCTCTCTGAACAGCGCATGCTTATCATTGGGGTCCTGAACTCAAGATGCCCAAGTTAACCATGACTAGGGCTGTCAAAAATCACGAAAAAAACCAACCCAGGTACCCGTTGCAAATTTTAACAGGTACCCATTGGCACATGAATGACATGTACAACCATAGACCAACTAATTGTTATCTCCATTTCTTTAGTATTCTTTTATGGCGATAGAGGCTAACCTTGTACTAGTCTGTCTGATTCGTCCACACCGACGTAGCTGGGAATTGTCTGACCGCACGCTGTTAATAAATTTTTTTAGATTGACCTTTGCACACAGATGGTAGGTATAATCCAACATTTAATGATCACTGTGATCAGCCGCGTTAAAAGCTTTAGAACACTCACATTTTTTAAAGTATAAGTCCTTGTTAGAACAGACCACATTTATTCATCTGCTATTGTCCAGAGTTTTGAATTACCCATGCATGCGTGCCCCAGTTATACCATGTGAACTGGCAGTCGCATAAGTGTTATTTTGGAATTATAATTCTTAAAATAGTTATGGTAAAAATGTAGTATCGAAAATAGAAATATCGGTATATGTATGATGGCTAACTTTCGAAATTCGCAGAGCTAGTCAACTAGAAAAAAAATGCGCAAATATTACTTTGAGGCATTACGAAGATTTCAAAGTATCTAGGTGATGATTGTTCATAATATAAATTGTGAAATTTCTTTGACATGTTTGTTCAGAAATCAAAGGTATCCATCTGGATTTCATTAAAAGAGCATGCAATGTACCGATCATTTAGCACCCACATTCAATAGTTATCGTCTACAAAGAGGTTTATTACCTGTAGAACAAATGTTTTAAACTTGGTATATAGTGCCTCGGAGATAACGGTTTGTCCGGTTGCACAACACCAATGAATTTTATTAATCCAAACAGACTGTCTGACATATTGTTTATTTATATTAAGCAATGATCTGGTTTCTAATTATAGCCATAGCTGTCACACCTATTTGAATTGGTTCGCTAGTATGGCGATTTTTTTTTCTGACTTTTTTTTTATGGGTACCCATGTTTACGTTTCAATACCCGGGTTTTTCTATATGGTCGGGTATCCGGGTACCCAATGACAGCCCTAACCATGACTAGTCCAAGTAGAAAAGAAAGTTTGAAAAAATTTATTGTGGAGTAAAAGATGGCTAGGTGTTCTTGATATTTGGAATGCAATGAGTGAAGATCACTTTAGATTTTAGCAAGATAATAAAATGACAGTTACATTACAGAATGAAGAATTTGAAGGTCCACATGATCCAGCAATGTTCAGTTAATCCAATCTGATTTGATTGTAGCAGAGTTCAAATATGACACTAACAAGACAGTGACCTTAGTAGTGTAGGCCACTGACCACAATACTAGTTGCATAACAGTATTTAAGTAGCATGCCTTATTATAATAAAATAAAAAATAATGAAACTATCTACAATAGAAATATGTATTAAGATAGAATCAAAACAATATGAAATACCTTTGATAAATGGGCACCAAAACCTGTATTGGTGTTGATGGTGGTTTGGGTGCTGATCTCACACATTCATACTATAGAGATGGTGAATATAAAGAGGTACAGTTGGTATAAGAATGGACTTACTAAGATCAAAATATGTAGACAGCCTATTGAAGGGTAATTATAGTGAAGCTTTACTGTATACACATTCATCTTAAATTATATTTTCTTTTAGGAAAAAAGATAACTTGAGATGCATTTAATACTTTTTTGCAGGCAATATGGTTCACTGAATCGAAAGGTATTGATGGCCCTGTGTTTGGCAGCAATGACTATTGGAAAGGACTGGCAGTGATCTTTGATTCCTTTGATAACGATGCACAGGTACAGTACCTACTTCATAGTCTATGTAGGGGAGATAATTCAGGCCAATACATGAAGTTAATCAGCAGCATGTATAACTATGTACACTGCTTCTATGCTGTAGTGCCTGAATAATATGTAGCCCCACTTTTTTCTTATCTAAAATGTCCCTCAAAATGTGTCTTTGTTGAACATAAAAAAGTTGCAATTAAATTTGACAAATGAAACAAACACACACACACAAACTGTAGTTAGCACTTGTAAACTGTTGAGATCCCCAACCTGTAATGAGATTCTCATTAACCATGTTGGCATTGCCTGGAATAAGGGACTTTCCTCTGGATCATACCTTGGAAATTGTTAAGATCACCACCCTATAAAGAGATGAATTCATAGGAGCATTCAACACAGGGTCTGGATTGTAGCCCTGTATTTCAGAACTTTTCCCTGGGTCTTAACTTTTTAGCCATCAAAATTCCAACCTCATATCCGTTTATATACTTCTTGACATAAAAAGACAAATACTCAAGCAGGTTGGCATTGGCCCATGGGTCAAGTCATGTTTCTGATGGCATAATTTAGAAGCATTTCTAGATTATTGGGATTGGTAATAGATTGATTATATAACTACCAGAGACTTAATAAATACTGTTATTGTGCTCATTTCTGTGCCATTACAAAAGGTAAAAGTTAGTCTAAGGTAAGATTATACATTGAAATGTTTTTTGAATTTTTTTTCATTCATTTCTTAATGTATGCTTAAAGTTGCTATACATTTATTTGAAGTTCTCAACCTCAGAAGAGAATCAAATATATATATATATATATATATATATATATATATATATATATATATATATATATATATATATATATATATATATATATACAGCAATGGCATCTGGGCATTACATTTTATGACTGTTTTTGAAGCAGACTTGATATATTAAGTAAATGAATATTATGTTTTCATTTCAGCACAATAATCCTTACATCAGTGCATTTGTTAATGATGGAACCCATACCTTTGAGCATCAAAAGTAAGTTGACTGCCAGCCATATCATTTTACAAAGATAGAGTAAATAAGTGACCAAAATATTCCACTGAACTGTGTTTTTGAATATGGATTTTAAGTAGAAATAGTTTTGCATTCATTGAAAGCTCTCACCTGCATATCCTGTCACATGCAAGTACTTTCACTGGCTCAGATTATGCTTTAGAGGGGTAGATTTTTAAGCCAGAGGAAACAGGAGAACATCTAGGAAACCATTTACTCTAAATGGATGAAATTTAGCTTTGCATGTGTCAGAATTGGAGATCAAACCTAGAACAGAAGTGCATACTGTGCTTTCATTACTAACAACATTAAAATCTTGATTTTATAGACATTTTCTCCTACCTTTATGATCATATGGACCAATTTCCTGTCTTCCAAATACACAATTTATTACAGCTGAAAGATTCCCCATAAAAAAAATGTCATGGTCTGTAAAGACAGGCAGTCTTTCAAGACACGTCATAACACTACATAATCAATAAATAGATGTATTGAGAATATGGTCTTTTTTATGGTCTTTCAAGATGGATTTTACTGTATATGTAAAAGGGTCAGCAGATGTCACACTGCAATCAAAAGTTAGGACAAAGTGACATCTTCCTTATACTGGCTCAACAAAGTAAATAGTACTAAAACACACAATACTTACTTTACTTTTTCAAAAACTTCCCAGAATAAATGCCACCTAATTTCTTTTATAGCGTTAGGTAAAATCTCAAATGAAGGTAACTGTTCCTGAAAAAATGACTATCATTGCGCTTCTTACCTTTACAATTCTAGAATTAACTTTTTCACTGGCACTATATCAACAGAATTGTGCTGACGTATCATTAAAACCAGTACATGCTTACATACTAGGTTGGCAGTACAATCTTAACTCATTGTACTCAAGATGATTATAAAGTAGGTCTCTGCTAGTTTGTATCAATTACAACTAACAATCGCATAATGCCTTTGAATAGGTTTCACCATTTTTGTTTTTGCTAGATAGCTTTTGCTTTTCTAACACTAAAAAGCTGGAGTTGTGGGAATTAGGAAATAATAAAGCAGTTAGGTTAGGTTGATGTTGCTTTCTTTGCATGTTGAAGCACTATTTGATGGATGAGGTCAGTTATTATGTCTGAATCACCTCTTTTTTGAATCCCTGTATTGGTGAACTAGACTACCAATTAAAATCCATGTAATTCATGTTTTGCTTTTTATGAAGAGTGGTGAGAGTGGAGCAGCAATGAAGATGTTAGTTTTATTAGAGGGGTTAATGAATTTTCAATATAATGGGCTTGTGCATTAGATGTATTTTTTCTTCTGTTTTTAGAGTACAATTGAAGGACAAAAGACATTTGTGTTTTATGTCAACATACTTTTATGCAGATAAGCTTTGTACTTTATATAGAGGTAAGTGATGTCTGTATTAACAAAAGGGACTCCTAAATTTTGTATTTTATTAGCAGGTGTTTTTTGATATAGCAAATATATACCAAGGGAGTTTTAATGTGAAGTTTCTTTTTATCAGAGCAATATGTGTTTAAAATATAGATTGATATTTATGAATGTGGAATAAATGATCTTTGAATCTGAACAATCATTTATTGAAATTAGCAAAAGTTGATTTGAATAAGACATCTTCATAAATGGGAGAACATTATCAATCTCCAAGTCCTTTTATTTGCAGTGATGGATCAACACAGCAATTGGGAGGATGTTTGCGTGACTTCAGAAATAAGCAATTTCCAATCAGAGCAAAAGTGGAATACTACGAAAGAGTTCTGACAGTAAGCAGTTTTAAAAATCCTTGTTTATAATAATGATAACCGAGAGACTTTAGTTCTTACTACAGTGTGACCCTAGTATAACATGGTAGTTTAGAGCCATAGAACCAGACCATGTTATAGATCAAACTGTGTTACAAGCAACCAGTTTAGTTAGCTGAAGAAAATTATGTATGTACCCACACAAATTTGCAGGGTGGGTGGGTAGATAATAAATGCAGTTGCAAAATACATGCTTTATTTCTACATTTACCTTCTTAAAATGATGTATATAAAATGGGAAATATACCTGTAGTGAAAACAGAAAAGGCATATATAATATTTTATTTCATGTACTCATCGGCAAATCTCTTGGCCTATTGAATAGACAAATAAAAAATATCTTGTTTTGTGGGTGAATGGATTTTGGGGGGTTTTTTACATTTGTGGTAGCGGAGTAATGCTGCCTTCTGTGCATGCCTATGAAATTTAAATGCATGCCTATGATATTAAAAAAAAGGGTCAATGGATGATAGAGACACGGGTGTTCTGGTCTGATGACAGGGATTACTACAGAAAATATTAGTGTTCTAAGGTATTGATTCTGAGTGAAAATAAGAGGAATTTTACTTTAATACATTTCATTTACAAATGTCAGTCTTTGTAAATATTTTAATTACTAGCAAGCTGCTGAAAATCCACCGAAATATTGATTTTGAGGTGATGCCTTCTCCGATTGATCTCCACTACTAGAAATGTTTTTAAAAAATAGGTGGATATCTCACAACATACAGTACTCATGTTAGATGTCAACATAAGTTGATTATGATATAATAATGTACTGTTAAGATGGTTTGTCAATATGTTTATGTAACAATAGATAAATTTCAATGCATTTTATATCAAATTTATGGCTTCCTTTCATAGGGCCTCTGAATTTCTTGACTCAAAACCAATGGTTTTATATACAAGTTTAAACAACCATTAATGTCGCCAATACAAAATATTGCCAGATGGTATATTTGTACCAATAAGAAGAAAAAAAACTTGTGACATTGGTGAAGCCCTGTGCAAATGCATAACAAACCTTTTACATGTAATTTTTCATACTTAAAGAAGAAAAAACTATTTTTCATGTACGAAAAAAATTCATATAAAATTACAGGAGCCACACAATGATCATCTAGTATTATTCATATGTGATTTCGTCCCCAAAGTTCCAATACACTTTTTAAGGTTATTTTTGTACTTTTAAGTATTTTTTCATGTATGAGAAAAATACATGTATTTTTTCATGTCTGAGAAAAATATATGTATATGAAATTTTAGGAGCTGCACTACAACTGTGTTATATCTGAATTTGTGCTGTAACAAATTGTGCTCTAGCCAGGTCACACTGTATCTCTTTCACATCATGTCTTTTATCATACCCACAGTCTGTCTATTCATTAGTAGATCCACATAACTGACCCAAACTTGGATTAAACATCTAGTTTTTGAAAAAGAGATCGCTAGACTTGACAGTTTTTCTGATTACATGGAAATTGTGCAAGCGATACACAGTTTGTGTTGAGTTAAAATGTTCAACCCATGTTATATTTGCAACACATTTTACTAATTGCACTGTGAGATCTTGACACTAATGTGAGGTGTATTCGAAAATGGAAACTTGAAATAAGTGCCTTGCTCCCTTTAATGATTTTAGACTCTCAGTAGTTTCAACATTAAAATCAGAAATACAAACTAAATCATGTATCAAGCATGTATTATTCGAATATGAATACTTAATGATGTTGAATAGGACACATGACTGGATAAATATTAGGGAAAACATAATACAAATTCAGTTTGTAATAGAAGCTGACATGTCGAGTGTGTTTTTACTGATACGTTCACTCATCAGAATAAACCTTAAATGTGCATTATAAGCTTTAAGTATCATTTAAGTTGTCCTTAGTAAATAAGCTCTTTTGGGCTCCTGTCTTTCGAGTCCCTAGTTCTCTGGGTTTTTTATCTTAGGAGTCCCTAGCTCTTTTATGCTTCTGTCTCTGTATTTAGGAACCAATATTCCTAAGGACATGGGTAGAGATGGAAATTATACATGGTAGGGAAACACTTCAGTCTCTCTGCATTTCAAATCAGCTGATCATTCTGACAATGTTGAGGATCCAGTACTCCAGATTACAAAGATACTCTAGTATGTTGCTAAGGTTACAATACTAAAATCTTGGATGATTCCTTAAATGTGTCAGCAAACCACAGTTTCATGATACATGCTAAGATATCATCAATAAAGGTAAAAGGTCTTTAAACATTTCAATGCAATAAATTAGCATCTAAATAAATTGTAGATACAGAGATAAAGTTCACATACCATTAGCCAGGGCAAGACAGATCCTATTTGTCTAGGATGATCTCATGCTTCCATATGAAAAAAGGCAGTTGCAAAAATAAAATGCAGTGATATCAAAAATTAAAAGAATCTGATGAAAGGTCACAAACCATTCCAAATACATTGGCTGCAGCATTCTGAAAACTTTGCCATTTCAAAAACCTGAAAGAAAAGGCTCCACCTAATTTCAAATTTGCTAATGCTGAAGACATCTTTGCTAGCCAAGGTTCCAGTGTGATAACCCTTGGCATTTCAGGCAGATATTTCTGAGCTTCAGGTCTTGGAATTTTAGGCCACTGCATCCATTCAAAATGAAGTTGTTTAAATTTGAAAACTATTCCTTTATGATCAAGACAACGGGAGCACACCACTTGGATGGACTGATAAATAAGCAATTTTCCACTGCTGGTTTGTATTTACACAAATACCTTTCAGGAAAATAGGAAAAGGCCTCCTATGTTAACCCATTTTATCCTGTTTACCAATTTCAACTGCAGTGCCTGATTCCTGAGAAGCAATTCTACATACGGTGGAAAAACAGAGCAATGTACAGCAGCAGCAGAAATAGTGATGACCTTCACCATGTTTGCTAAAAATGTTGTAAAATTTTTATTTCTTTTATAAAGTTTATAAAACTATGTATCTCTAAACAGTAAATAAAATTTGCAACACAGTGATATATGATTTGTTGTCTTTTACCAATGTACAAGTTCACAACTATATTTTGAAATATGACTTGAAAAAAAAACAATTTAAAAAACCATGATTCTTATTGAAACTTTTGTTCATGAAGATGAATGAAATGCACCAAATAAAATAATGTTAATTCTATTTCTAGTATTTTGGTCCAAATTTGAAGTTTTTAGCACTGTTAGTTCAAAAGTTATAATAATTTTACTAAATTTAGACAACAAAACACCTGGAACAATTTGTTTACTTCACATTCTGGAACGTAGTATCTCATGAAAACTTGTCACAAATTAATCCTAGAAATCTTTCAGTAAGTCTGTACAATTTTTGTCCAAATTTTTTGAAGTCCACATCATCACTATGCCAGTAATAATAATAAATATTACTATAATTTAAATCGTGGCTACAACCAAGATGAAAAATCATCCTGGACCCATTCCTCTTGAAAGCCTTTAAAGTCGGCTTCATTCTCCAAATCACTGGCAAAAAGTGCTTGAAACCATACCCCATATCTTTCATCAACTTTTTTAAATTCTAACCCATCATTTAAGTCAATATTATCATCAGAATCATCCAAATCATCAACTTCAGTGTTGCTACCTTTGCTATCAACATCCATGTTTACATCTGAGTTGTCATCCATCATTTTATTGATCGATTTTCAAGCCAACAATTTCTTTTCCAACCATTATTTTCTTCTAGATTTCACAGAGCATGCATGTTTTAACCATTTCCTGTGTTGGTTAAGAAGTAAACAAATATTTGTGATGTATAACGTGTTTCTAGAGACGCTACACACAAACCTATTAAAGTATGACCATAGTCATATTCAGGATAAAATGGGATACTACAACCACAGGTGTATTAGGATAGAATGAGGTATTAGACCCGTAGTTTTATTTAGGATAAAAATGGGTTAAATAGACATGTAATGGCTTCCATCAGGTACATAGTCATACTTTCAATGTTAAACATACAAAGTGTCATTGTTAGATCAATTGCTTCCACCATTTTCAGCTGATGTACAATGCCTATCTGTTTGATCTGCCAAGGAGTAGATAGGGTTATCATATTGGAACCTTGGCTAGTGAAGATGATGCTGAAGATTACAATGAACCTTTGACTCTCAGAAAGTTAAAAAGACTTGTGGCCTATCCCATGATACTTCAGCAAGATCTGATTCACTATCAACTTCTGAAACATGGGATGTAGCTCTAAAAACACATGTATTATGCATGGTGATACTGACATGCAAATGTTCACTGATACTGGAAATATTTTTGGCAAATGCATCAACTTCTTCAGTTTCTGAGCCAAAGAATTTTGATGTCAATTGCATGAAGAAACTATGATGCAAAAAAATATCTTGGATTTGGTTTTTATATAAAAAATTGGCCTTATCTTAAGGATTTTACATGTCACCTGTACTTTTTTATTTATATACAATTGAACAGTTGTAACATTTTTATGTTGTATATTCCATCTGGGGTTGTACTTGATGTTTATGTTTATTTAGATGGGTTTATGTTATTAAAGTTTTTAAGCAATTCATTTTTACACTCTTTTCAGACATTTGCCTTCAGTTTGCACCATTTAGGTACATTTTTGCTATGTTGCCATAGAGCACTACTCTGTGTGTGTGTGTGTGTGTGTGTGTGTGTGTGTGTGTGTGTGTGTGTGTGTGTGTGTGTGTGTGTGTGTGTGTGTGTGTGTGTGTGTCCTCCAAGCCTTGGTATTATCCAGTGGGGAAAATCTCTTTAGTACCACCATCAGCGATATATTTTAATATATATTTTTACCATACTGTGTATGTATGTGTGTGTATGTGTATGTGTATATGTATGTGTATATATATATATATATATATATATATATATATATATATATATATATATATATATATATATATATATATATATATATATATATATATGAATGAATGTGTGGATTCTATGTTAGCTAATTAGAATAGACCTGTTATGTAGCATTAAGCATTTATGTTGCTTGTGATATTCAAAATAATTAGCTGTCAAGGATAGTGCTATGTTGCCACCTGTGAAAGCTCTTGGTATGCAGTGATTGACACTGATTTGTAAATTGATCTTTTATGGTTACAAAGTAAGGATTATTGGGGTTTTTTTTACAGGTTTTCATCAATAGTGGCCTAACCAACAACAAGGATGATTTTGAGCTCTGTCTGAGGGTAGAGAATGTGCAGTTGCCAAAGTCTGGTTTCTTTGGTGTTAGTGCTGCAACTGGAGGCCTAGCTGGTAATGCTTTTTATATGCCTTGTACATAATACATTATTACGGTTGAGCATTCATTTGTTCGGCCATCCATTGGGTTATATTTTCATCTAGGTTTGTTTTCAGACATTGTGGTCAGGCTTGTGTGTTCTTTATAAACACATTTCTTGTAGATGTTAGCTCTAATGGTATGCAGCTATTTAAATCATGGGGAATTCCCTAATTTAATAGATTTTCAGTAACAATTTTTTTTCTCAGTTTAAAAGTCCAGCTGGGCAACCAAGGAATATTGAAATATTGAAACAGTGATCTTAATAAAATATTATATTGAAACAACAATATATTTTCCAGCATCAAACATTTAATCTTTAAGTTGGCCCTCAGGGTACCTATTGTAAGGTGCCCAAATGATCTTATATTCCGAAGTTGAGTGTTGGGTGGTTGCTATAGGTGAAAGGCCACACTTCATGTGTTGGCCACTTTTCTTATTATTTACATCTCTTCCTTGTAATAAAGCAGTAGCTGGATTCTCAATGACCCACTGCATCATGTACAGTACCATGCTATATTAAGAATTGCAATTTGTTGGAACCACAAAGTGTGATATGTATGAGACCCCAATATATTTAAAGTAATTTAATATACCATCAAATATGTTATAGTGGGGACTAGCAACAATTTTAAACATAAATGTTTTGGAAAGGAAATAAAAATATAAGGTAAAGCTTCACCTTGTTTTCTTTCAATCCATTTTGTTATGCATTTGTACAGGTTTGCACTTGGGGTTGATAGTGGTACTCATTATATTCAGAATCTCATTACAGTGAAGCATATTATCCTAGATGTGGCTTTTATGTGGGGTTTTGTCTTGTCGCCTTCATTATGGACAGAATTATGATGTGTAGAAATCATGATATATTGAGCTGTTCAGTGTGTAGAAGGATACAATATATTATTTACAGGAGTTATTTCCCCTGATTACCCCTACCTGTGCCTTACCAAGGACTGTTGGAATTCATCCAAACGTGTCAGATGCTTTTATACTGAAACACAAGTTGAAAACTCACTTGCCCAACTTTGAAATGGATTGATTTTCCAGTACTCAACCAACTTTATGTCAGTGTTTTTCTTTAATGTTATTAGCATGCTCCTTCAAGAATATTGCCAGCTTGGTTATTGACTGACTGTCCATACTCTGTACAAGAAATTTACTTGCCTGACTGGACAAGTGGATTTTTAGAAATTTCTAAACATGTGTGATAATACCCTGAATGAATTTAGTATTTTTATATTATTATTATTAAGGTTTGGTTTGGGTTTATTGCTTTACAGCACAGTAACACAAGTAGATCTTTAAGTCCTGAGACAATTAGAGTAAAGTACCTTTCCAAAGGACACACTGTATTAGCTGACTAAGGCTGATCTGATAGTATTTGAACTATGCCCTTTTTTAGTGAGCCAATGTGGCACATCTGATTTAAGTCCTACTGAAAAAATTGTGGTGAGGTGGGCCCACTGCTTATACTCCATTTGCAGATGGTTCCAGTTGCTACTTAATCTGCTTCAGTTAATTTAGTTCTTAGGTAAAGTTAACCAATCATAAGCGATTTCACATAATTAAATTCCCCATTTTTGTATTTTATTCACTCTAATGACATTGTCTTGTTTTGAATGTTGAAACACCACCACCCCAGTATAAGGCTGCCTTATTTATAATGCAGGTGTACGACTCCCATGAATATTGTGTTAAAGATGGAGTTTTGTGCTAAGTAGATTATTTTAAGTTGCTTTTGTGAATAATTCATATCTATTTGCAAGATTTTTTTTTTCTCATGACTAGTTTCAAACTTTCTGTTTGACTACATACTTAGAGATGTGCACAAAAATTAGGATGGCTGTGCAGCATAAATAGTACTGTGACTCTTGCTTGGAATCTCAGTAATAAAATACTGAAATTAATCCTGCTCATTGTGTTGCAGATGACCATGATGTGTTGGCTTTTTTGACCCACTCCCTGGTCCCACCTGGGCAGCAGGTAAGACTACAAGAAAGAAATTCTTTTAAAATATGCATATAAATGCGAACACAGCAAACATTGTTTTGGGTCAACATTGTTCATTTGAAATTATAAAGCAATATTAAAAACAAATCTTGTCATTACCATCTAGATATAGGCAAACTTAACAAACAGAAACCTCAGTTTAGTGTTTCATCCAGAATCTAAAAAGGGTAATTATTCTTCCAAAAGGACACCTTAAACTCGTTAAATAAACTCGTTAAATGCACTTTAAATGCATATACTGTGATATGGCTTCCTTTCTTCTTCTTATTAGTAGTAGTAGCAAATTATGAGATTTGTTACCTTGTAAAGTGAAAAAGGTTTGATGTTTCATATGTATTTCACTCAGAAAGTTGCAGGAGAATAATTCTTCAGTCTTGAAAAGTATTCATTTTTTTTTTTTAGCAAAGATACATGCAGTAGTAATGCTTTGAAAGGGAATTTAATGCATGGTTATGGGTACATGCACAAATTTAAAATCTTACCATTAAAGAAAATTATCATTGACTGCATGTGACATAAAAAATTTCATGATTTTATTAAGCTTCAGATTTCTGCGTAATTTTTCATGTGTCTTTTAAATTCCTTAGTTGACTGATTTAATTTAATGATGGGCAGGATCTGTGTCATTACTTGCTGTACATAGAAGAAACAGTACTTTGGCCTGCCAATTTCGTCCTTTCAAGAATAAAGATGTACTGCTAAAATGGTAGTAGATATTTCCTTTTTAGTTATTTTGCTTTAATTTGGAGCAATAGCCTTAATGAATGTCTTTAAATTATTAACTGAACACTATTGAAACCTGCCAGAAACAATTTTAGAACACTGATAGGCTTTGATTCAGTGTAATGATATCCCAAATTGTTGCAGCTTGATGATACCCTTCTATTATCTGTTTGTTTGTTGTTGGGCTTAACGCCATTTTTCAGCACATGATAGGCTATTCATGGCGGCCAGTATTAATGGTGGAGGAAGAAACCGGGAAATCACCAAAAAGAACCACCGACTTACGAGAAGCTACTGGCAAGCTTTCTCACATATCCACATTCACCGAATCCTAGACTCGAACACACACAGCCAGTGTTCTATTATCTGCAAAAACAATTCATTTAGGGAAAGATAATCCCTTTAATCATATCTATTCATGTTAAAACATTATCCTGTGAGTGTACACACTGCCACAAGCAGTTGCATTTCATTATACGAAGACCTACTTTATATTATTTATTGGCAACCTGTTACTTGTTGAATAGTCTAAGCTTGGGTACAATTATATTGTTGCTTATGATTATAAAAATATTGCAATTAAATCGAGAACATTCAATGTTTATGTTCATGAGAAATAAAATGAGGTATTTGTAACTTTTAAAAAGTGTAAGTTTGGTGGAGGAAGACCTGGTACTGAGTAAAGAACATCCTGGCATGCAGAAAGAACAGCATGGTGCAGTGCCATTATAAAATAATCTTGAGGAAACACTGGAATTTCCTCCATCCCAATGTAAAGTCCTATTATTCATAACCTTGAACATGGAAATCACAAACTTGTACCAAAAGGCAACCTAGTTACTAATCACAAATATTTCAACTTGCATAAAAAGATAATTTAAAAGTAGATAATTGATTAAAATTCAATGTGAATTTTTAAAAACTGTATATTTTATTAAATGTTATTAGGGAAAAATTTCCCAAATATCATTGGTAAATCAAACACCAGTCAACAGAATGCCTGCACCACTCTGATCTCTGTCACAAGACAGAGCCTGTATTTGTATGCATTATTAACAGCTCACAATGATTGGAAGCCCCAAAACAAAACCTCAGATAATCTACTTGGAGTTTCCAAAGTTCTTTGTGTTAATGGTAGGTATCATTGTTGCAGGCTGTAGAAACTAAAGTGGCAGAGGATGAGAGAAAGAAGTATGAGAAAGAGTTTGAGGATTACCAGAAACAACTTGAACAGGCCAAGAAAGAGTAAGTACTAAATTGTTGGGTTGGGTTGGGTTGGGTTGGGTTTAATGCCATTTTCAACACATATGGCTATACATGGCAGCCAATATATTTATTAAAGGAAAAATAGTGAAAGACCCCAGGAAGAAACACTGACCCCTGGGAAGTTACTGTTAGTCTTTCTGATTAACATGTCTTGGTCAAGCCAAGGCTTGAAGTCATACTTTTTTATAACAAATTCATTAATTTTCCTACATGCATTGAAACATTCAGTTTCAGAGTGATTCACTGATATCGCAAACTATCATTTTTGTTGAGCACCCTTTGGTGAAATCATGACTTTTGAATCTGTGTGCATGTACTTTCATGTATCTGTATACCAGACCTGTTTACCCGACCGTATTTGACTGTATTTGTACGGAATAAAGCCCATCCGTACGGTCATACGGTCATTGAACTGAAAATACGATCTGAGGTTGCATTTATTACTTTTTAAAATTAATTTTTTAAGCCGTTATTCTTTCCGTGTTGTTTCGTTGTATCATCTCTTCGGTCCGCATCCGTGTCCGCATTTTGTGCCACGTCACTTATTTTGACATTCTCAACATCCGGTCGTTTAAACAAAGGAAAATGCCGCCAACAAGAAAGTTTCAGCACGAAACTGATGATGAAAATGGAAAGTCTAACACATAAAGCAGCATTTTCTACCAGTTTATTCTACTCTGTGGCTATGCCTTAAACCATCGTCAAAAGGAGAACATTTTGTGCATTGCACTGTTTGCAACTTAGACTTTTCCTGTGCACATGGTGGAAGGAATGACTGTTCACGGCATGTGGAATCGGGAAATCATACAAAATTGAAATCATTAGTGAATGGAAATAGAAACATTTTGTCAATGATGAAAGGAAAGGAAGTCAGTGATCAAAACATACTTAAAAAACAAATAACACGTGCTGAGGCGATTCTATGTGAGTTGATCGCAAATATGAATTTGTCATTGAGTACAGCTGACAAGTTAACGGAAGCAATGAAAAATAATTTATTAACCTTATTTCCATTCTAGTAAATATTGACAAAGATGATACTAGATTTTATCAGATAAATAAGATTGCCTTCACCTATCTAGATAAACTTATTATTTTCTAAGTGGATGGGTGGTAACAATGTCTGTCATAATGTTTTATATCAAGTCGTCCTTAACCAAGTAAAATAGAGAAATGGCTTTAATTAAAATGTTATGGATATGTGTGAAGCTGAGAAAACAGAATTTTTAGAGAAAATAATGGAGGTAAACAACAATAAATTTGGTTATGTTGTATTTTTTGTGGTTTTTATCACTATAATATGAACAGGATGTTTAAGTCAGTGGTGTTCAATTTCTGCATATTTGTGCCTTGAAACACAGAATTAACTGAATACCAGCGTCTTTGCAAACTAAGAGTTATTTACACAATACTGTATAGTCATTATGTCGTGTAATACTACATAATGATAATTATAGTATATTGATAGTATCTACTATTTGTGTGCTGAAAATACTGACTGCGGTCTGAAAATACTGACAGGCATTGCTTAAAATACTGACAGGAAAATTTATGGGTAAACAGGTCTGGTATACATTGAAACATATGTACATCCACATTCTCAATGAAGGTCAGTATGAAAATATCTATATCCTCTGCCTTTACACAGTGTATATAATGTTATGATGCCAGTCCATACATCTGTTGCCACTTTTATTTCAACACCAGTAACCAGTTCTATACTATCTGCCATTACCAAAACTCTTGATGACTTGCATTTGAAATAATGAAGAAGGCAATTTAATTTTGCAATCAATGGTTGAGGTCACTGTGATAGAAAGAAAATGAATGGTTTCTAGACAGTGGCATCTACATCTCACTCCTGGACCAAACTTTGTGGATAGCTTGCACTTGGGGTAAGGTGGAAGCCTATCAAGTTTGGGGTCAAACGGTCAAAGATAAGATTGAGGACACTGATTAAAAAAAATATATTTTCACACAATAACATTTGTTCCACATTTTAGACTGGGCCAAACTTTGTGAGTGGCTTGCTTTTGGGCTAAGGAAAAAGTCTTATTTTTGGAGTCAAAAGGCCAGAGATTAAGGCCAAGGACTGAATATAGAAACTGTTCTATGTAATAACATTAGTTCTACATTACAGACCTGGAATAAACTTTAGATGGCTTGCACTTTGGGTAAGGAAGGAGGTTATGGTTGCTGTAGTTGTTTTATGGTTTAATGCCATTTTTCAGCACAAGATAACCTATACATGGTAGACAGTATCAATGGTGGAGGAAGTACCTGGATAACCCAGGAAAGAACCACCAACCCTCAAGAAGCTACTGGCAAGCTTTTTCGTGTATTTATATTGGCCAAGCCTAAGACTCAAATCCACGCAGACAGATGTGAAACTGCAGTGATCCATAATGGTGAGGGCTTTAGAACATTCAGCCGTTCGGGGCCCCAAAGATCAGGGTTACTGTGACTGAAGGAAGAAACACAAAAAATTGGACTTCTTGATGATGTATGTTGATCAAAGTTTGCAGATGATTTGCATGTTGGGTAGGAAAGAAGTCGGGGGTTAAAAGGTCAAATATGAGGCTCACTGTGACTGAAAGAAGGAAGTTGGATTTTATTTAATAACTTTAGTTGTAGACCATGTGTCATGACCAAAGTTTTTCTACAGTTTCACTTAGCTGGTTGGTTGCATTCTAACAGCACTATGTGTTACTTTATCATGCTGAATAAATCTAATCTAAGTGCCTTTGCCACAGAAAACAGGGCTGGTATTGAACCCATAGCCTTGGATTTCAAGGTATGGAAGTGGCCTGTTGATTTTTGTGTTAAAAGCTCAAAGGTTGAAGTCATTGTGATAAATGGGTTTTGCGTAATACCTTTTGTTTTAGCATATGTCTTTCGACCAAACTTTGTGTGCATGGTTGCACTTAGGATAATAAAAGAGACCTTTAAATTATGGTGTTTTAATTTAAAGGTCATGGTCATTGCAAGTCTGATGTTTAAAAAAATGGTTTATGTATAGTATGTTTTAGTTCAAGCATACTTGCCTTGGCCAATGGTCATTGAAACTGAGTCAACCAAGCCCTGCTAGTGCCTGTATAGAAGACGATTAATAATGGGGTGGACAAATACTGTGCTGTTCAGTATACTTGTTTTAGAGTTATCTTGTTGTTAAAATGTTACATTTTAACCAAAAATAAATGGTGGGTTCAACAAAAAGGCCATATCCTTTGCCATTTATACATGCTTTTAAGTCAAGTCAAACTACAAACAACAGAGATCATCACAGTCTGCTTTAGCATATTGTACCAGCAGATTGGGGTCTGTGTTGTTTGTTCCACTCTTTTCACCTAACAAACTGCACAGATCTAGACTGCCAGCACATTATGCAATGGCAGATCTGGGTCTGTGCAGTTTGACTCATCTTATAAGCAAGTATATATGGTAATTTTTAGTCCTCGACTGTTATTTATTAGCTGAATTTAATTGATTTAATTACAGTACTTTGATTTAATGCTTTTTATATGACCAATAGTTCAGCGATTTTGCTTTTTTGTGTTGTTATTGATACAATCATATCCATTAGTTTTCAATTTAATTGAGCTTGAATTAAAATCTTTGTTTGTTATGCTACCTTTATATTTACAGATTTCAAGAACAGCATCCTGAAAAGGCCAAGGAAATAGGAAATGATGTAGGTCCATTCTGTTCTCTTAATCTGATTATTAGTCTATTATTTTCACCCGATTGAAAATATGAAATCATGTAATTATACTTGAGAGGTTAAGTGTCGTTTGCAGTGTCGTCATTAAACGTGCTGTGCACTTGTATTACACATGATAAAAGAATGAGCTCTATCAGATCAGCATAGGTTTTTTAAAATAGTGTGACCATCTATCACTGTCACTTTTGACAGTTAATATCATCTGAGCTACCCATGTTTGAAAGATGTATGTACACTTCATAACTCGTTAACTGTTTATTGTATTTTGATGACACTTGGACTTCTCTATTATAATGACTAGGCAGTTTGTCGTGTAAAAGAATATTATCTGTCTGATTATTGTAGTGGGGGATTGTTCTACAAGCACTTTTTGTAGTTGGGAGTCTTCTTCAAGCATTTATTTGTGGTGGGAGTGATCTACAAACGTTTGTAGTGGGGAGTGTTCTGCAATCATTTGCTTGCTGACAGATCAAGTTTTCTGTTTTGTTGTTCAAGTGAAAGAAGTATGTTTCTTTCCAAATATAGGATAGAATTAAGAGAAATTTTAATGTTTGTTTTAATTTAGCTTCAAATGTTTAGTGTGTGTGTGTGTGTGTATATATATATATATATATATATGTGTGTGTGTATATATATATATATATATATATATATATATATATATATATATATATATATATGTACACACACACACACTAAATATGGCACACTTGAATGCAGATACCACTATTCTTATCTGTGAGAGATGGGAAATGGAGGGAGATTGGTACCAAAGCAGGAATTATCCTGTACATGTATCTTCGTGACAGAAATGTCTTGGGATCTATTTTTTAACATTTTGAGATAACTTTTTTTAACCTGAAATGTATTTTTCACTGGATCTATTTTTAATATTCTGATATAACTTTTTTAACCTGAAATGTATTCTTTCTGCAGCAATATATGGGTCAAGGAGACAGAGAACTCCAAATGATTTTTGAGGGGCAGAATCTGATCCACCAAAACATCCGTGATCTTAGTCACAAGCTTGATGAACTCCTGGGTAGGCAAGAGCTTGTTTTATCCAGAGTTTCTTCATTGTCATCTGGAGTGCAAGTACCTCAGGGATCTGGATCTCAGGTTAGAGGATTTAAAGTTTATTCTACTGCTGTATTCTAGAAATAGGAATAGAGTATTACCCCAGTCTGTATATCCTCAAGTCCATCTGCCTGCCAGTTTGTGTATCAGTCCATGTATGTTTTTTTTTTTCATCTCAGAAACCAAAGAAAGCAGTGATAAGCTGTGATAAATTTGAGGCATAAACTTGTACCAGTGATACTGAGCTTAAAATTCGTTCCCATCAAAATGTATACTTCCAGTGTCTTTATTTACAAGAGAGACGGTAAAGTTGTGTACCATGGACAAATCATTCCTTATCCTCAATAAAATTAACCAGTTTATGGTCCTTTTTTCTGAAAATTTGATGAAGATTGTTGTTAATGTCTAAGCTCTAAGTGCACACCATTGATAATACCATTTGAAAATTCACATGTTCTTCGTGCAGTACTATATAAACCCGCTTAGTGATATGGTGAATTGTTATGTATGCCAGGTGAGCAATACCAGATAGCCTCTCTGTTTTTGTCAAAATCGACTAACTGTAGCCAAGTTTTAGTGCCATAGTGGTTAGTCTAATAGATGTTTGTTACGACACAACAAATTGCTCATGTGTAACTAATGTCTTTTCTACATTGTCATCTATATCTGAATTTTTTTTTTTAAAAAAAAAACTTAATTTGAAACATTTTTTCTTCCTCATAATAATCAATTCTCATGGGTTTTTTTATATTCATTGATAGACACAAATATAAAAAGTGCATTTTGCTGAAATATGTTATCCGTAAACATGTTTTTATATTTATCTTAATTATACCTGTTGAACTTTTGAAATGATCCCTGCTCTAAATACAGCATTGTGCATGCATGTACTCCTTTACTCCAATGACCATGATACCTAGAATTGTGGCTGTTAAGATCCAATGCCAGATTTTGCAGCTCATTGTATTAGACACGACCTCTATTGACTGTGGTTACACTTTGCTAATATAAATGTACATCACAAAGAAAACGGCTTTTGAAATAAATTGTAAAAACGGTTCCAAATGTCTGGGCTAATTATGTATGTCAGTCACAGTGACTGAGTCTGTGATGTGAAGCTGGGTAACCTGGAGTAGATACACAGCTAGCATGTAGTTTTACACATGCTTTCATTCACATTAGTAAAGGTAAGGCAAGGTAAAGTTTTATTTTTCAGTAATTGATAAAATATCCCTACATTTTCACAGAGGATTGCTAGAAAGACTGCTCATACTTTATATTTGTGGATCTTAATTCTTTATTAACTCAAGTGTTTATTTTATTTGCTTATTGAGGGAGGGCAGCCAGCCATGATAGACACCATCAAACGACATGAAGTAGAAAGAGTATTCAACAATCATGCTGAACTTTTGAAGGAAGCTAGAGATATTAGGTATATCAATGTTATTTTCCTTTTCCTTTCTTCCTGTATGATTTATTAGTTTTCTGAACATAGTAGTTGACACACGATAATAAATTGTGTAGTCATGAAGGTAATTGGTTTGGTATGGAAATATTTCAATCCCATGTTTGTAGTTTAGTAACCAATTCTTTTAAACTAAATATAGTTTGTATTATTAATAATAGTAACAAATTTGATGAACATACTAGAATCAGTTGGGCTGTTCCATTTAAACATACATGGTACCCAAAGAATGCAGTTTTTAAAAAATATATGCCACAGTACTTTGTTTTCACAGTTTGTATTAAAATGATAAGAAAATTGAAATTGCATCTATTGGTGAATATCCCACTTTAAAAGTGCCTTTCCAGTGTCCCATGTATTTTTTAATGGAACAGTCCTTAGAAAGTAATCACTCCAGTGGCATAGTGGTTAGAGCGTCTGCCTCAGATGTGGGAGGTGTGGGTTATATCCCTGGTCGAGTCATACTAAAGATTTACAAAAAATGGTACTAACAGCTGCCTCGCTTGATGCTCATCATTAAGAGGTTAGAGTTAAGACTGGTTGGCCTGGTGTCAGGATAATGTGACTGGATGGGACATCATGCTACACGTCTGTAGCATGATGCCCCAGTCCTAGACATCGCTATAAACTGCCACACTGCAGACATCGTAGCAATATGACTGAAAAATTTTTAAAGCTACATTAAAAATCACAGTCATATCACACCTTAGAAAGTATGAATCCACTGGCAGTTTTGTAAGTCATGGGAAGAATTCAAATTTAGACATAATTAGCTGTTATAGTAATTTTTCTTAATATTGTTCCACAGGTGGTAATACTTGATGGTATACTACTTTTAAGGAAATCAGAACATTTCCTTGAAAATGTTTCAGATATTACTATAAATTCTTTAGCAGCATACAACAAAAGAAAATTTAGAATAATAGTCCAAAGATCATTTATAGCATTCTTTGATAGATCAAAGACCATGAACATCAGTATCTTTAGAGTTGTGTTCTTCCTTGTAATTTTCTGTAAATTGGTATCGCTTCAACCATCCAATCCAACACTGTTTCATTACTTTGATTTGTTACTAACCATAGTATATTTTTTGCAGAACTGTGCTAAATGATGTACAGTACAAGGCCGGTGTCATACAGAGTGGCCTAGGCCAAGTCCATCAAGGGGGTGGAGCAACTGGAGGCGGTGGCCTCAATGCACAGATGTCAATGATTATGCATGAACTTCAAGAAAACCTTAGAAATGTTAGAACTGATGTTACCAATCTAGTTCAGCAGCCACATGTAAGAACATAATAATTATTATGATTACAACTATCAGACATTCAGATTCTAACTGTGTTCTCTGAGATCTTAGCCAAATAAGAATTTGTGTTTCATTGATCCCTTGTACCATTAGGAGGAAGTTTATTATAAACTTTGTAGAAGCAGAACTCTTACATTGGCTCTCCATGGTTTAAGAAGTTTGTAGACATACTTTATTGACTCATTAGAGCCAAAATTTGAATGAAAGTTTAAAAGGGTATCATTGAATTTCACATTGTAAGCAGATTTTGATGCAGGAGGTAAGTTTCCATTGGCAAATGAAACTATTCAGTTGTAAAAGAAGCATGTCATCAGCATAATAACATAACATTACCTCATTTATAGACTCCATGGATGCAGAATAGGCCCAGGTACCTCCTAATGGCAGCAACCTTTTTGTCCTTGTTGCGTTTTACGATGATGTTCTAGCTGGGAAGGTCTAGGTATTTTAAAACAATGCTATTTATTTCAAGTACTGGATTAGTTAGGGATTTTAACATTTCTTATTGCTTTATTTTGTGTGCAATTTTTAGGGTACCTAAACTTAACTCAGTTTTGCATCATCAGTATTGTACTGATGTGCCATTAAATGTTATAGATCCTATTTAGACTGACCTCTTGTTAGCCAATTAAAATACTTTACAGTTTGGGGAAAATCATGCATTGCCAAGAGGAATATTTAGTTTTATATTCAACCCTTGTTTAGTAGAGATCTCATGAAATCGAAAAAGAAGCTAGTTGAACAATACATATTATGGCAAACAAGGTTACGTTTTTCAGTACCAAAAGCATAATCTTACCCTGCTGTTTATATTCTGAATTGGCTAAGAGTGTATGCTTAATGAAATATCCACCACTACCAATGGAATGCCACTCTTATCACATGTTAAACACGCATGCCCATTTCTTAGAGATGAGTCTTTTGTGTGTGTGTGTGTGTGTGTGTGTGTGTGTGTGTGTGTGTGTGTGTGTGTTGTAATCCAGTAAAGAAAACACAAAAGGAAAGAAAAATGATACAGAGGGGAACATTAGATAAAAGACTGTCTGATTATATCCAGGAAAGAAGACACCTTGGGATCTTGACATATCTAGCCTGTGTGAGTCAAGAGAAGACAGGTAAAACAATGCCCTTCAGTTTTAGACAGTCATTTTCATGTGGCTTTGTATTCATAACAGGTTCACTGATTCTGGTTCTTTAAGAGCCCACTTACACACATGGTCAAAGTTAGTATCTATTTAGAGATATGATGTGTATGGTGATCATATTTAAGTTCTTTTTCAAGTGGTGCTAGGCAATGATCATGTGGGGCATTGAACTCAGTAACTCCTGATTCCAACTCTCTCTAGCCAACCACTAGACCATATTTGTTTTTATATCATCCTAAATAAGCACATCAGAGTTAGGAGTGGACCCCAAAAAACCTAAAATTTAATTTTATGTCTTAGGAACCTAAAAGAGGCCTTTAAAAAGTTTAGAAAACTTAAATTTAAAACAAATTATAAAACAATGAGGTGTTCTACAAAGACCCCACAAAAAAATTTTTAGCTTAGCATTGGAGAAACCATACTTATTATGTTGGGCAGTGTGCAAGAGGACATTTTAGTGGAAATTTCTTACTTACAGGCATTTCTATTATAATTATTTAGAAAGTTACACTTTATCTTTATTTTTTTTAGAAACAAAGAATTCTCTTTTTAATTTTTAATTAATATTATGCTCACCATTCTGTGTCTTGAACCTCCAAAAAAATTAAAACTTTAAAAATGCCAAAAAAGTCTTTAAAGGATGCTAAAATTTTAAAATATAATTTCACTTCTAACCCTTTACATGGAAATGTTTGTTTTAAATTATTTTGAATTGAAAGGAAATTGATATTTTTACATCAATTGTAGAAATGAAACTTTGTAAAATTGTACTACATATTCAGAATTTCTCAACAAAACATGTTTACTCTAAAACTTGTTTTCCTATTTTTGCTTGTACTATTGTTTTGTCTTTGCACTTTCATTGTCAGAAATTAGTAATGGTAATTATAATTTGCAGATGGTGATTAATTTCAATGAAATGCTTGTATTTGTAGATCAAACATGTGGAGCTATGTGTTATTCATCAGAGTTGTGTCTCAATGTTGTTGATATCTTGCAGGTGTATAATATCTTCTTGGTTGTATAAGTAAAAACATTTATTAAAGGAATATGCAAAATGCATTTCTGATAGCAATTCAGATTTGTAATAGGTTGACAAAAACATTGCTGATTAAGAGGTAGATTAAAAAGGACAATGCCAGTTATTAATGGTTATTAACAAAATATATATTTAGTAACCATATCTGAAATGGAAAATTCCAGACCTCATTTCTGGTATTCTAGCTCATTGAATCAGAATGTCTTTTTTTTTCAGTGAAAATTTCGTGTCTGAATGAGAAATTTTTTTAACAACCTTGGATATCATGGATTTTTCTGTTTCATGTTATATGTGCCAGCATACTGAATATGTAACAGTTTGTGCATCTCTTCATCTGCTTAGTTTTAAATATTGACATTAAATACCTACCTCATTTTGTCCTAAATGACATTTATGTAAGGCATGTAATCTCTTTATTCTTCAGATTGGGACAGCATGTCCACCCCCAACTTCTTGTGTTTCACCTGTGTTATTCTTCATCGCAATAGGAATCCAACTTGTCATCATAGTAGGATATTTGATTTATAGGTGAGTAGATAAGGTCCTTATTGGTCTGGTTTGCAATGATATCATCAAGCTTGTTGACTGCTATGCAGTCACATGTGCCAGATGTCATGATGAAGGTGGTACAGGTTACAGCTTGCCATATTTCAGAGATTTATGGTTTAAATTCTTTTATCTACTGTTATTCAGTTTAATAAAGATATTCAAATCTTATTTGCAGTGTTCAACCTTCAGGTTCAGGTTTTCAGAGATGCTCCCAGGGCAACAAATGTGTAAATTAACTGGCATACATGAAAAGCAGTAATGCATGAGAACTCGCAAAATTATTTTAAAGGTGTGCATATAAAAAATGTATTCTTTACAATATTTATGACTGATAACCCATTATGTACTTTTGGCACAGTCAAAAAAGGTCTCTTAGCACTTGTACTGACATGTCTTTTTTCGGTTAGGCAACCATTTATACTTATGAGTACCTCATTTAACATGAATGGTTGTTAAACAAGATTGATTGGCACTTTGGACTTAGGAGCATGCATTGTAGAGTTTGAACTGGGCATTTATAAAAAAGTTTTACAAATGCATCTTTAAAATAAGGGATACATAAATGGTCAACTCCCAACATTGATACTGATTTCATTTGGCAAATATTGACACATGATAGCATAGCTGCCAACCCTCACAATTTTGGCATGAATTTCACTTCATTTTCAGCAATTCATGCTGCATGCCAAAAATCACAAATTTCCCAATTCTCAATTATTTGAAATCTTTAATAAAATAACTGATTTCTCATTAAGTGCTAGTTGTGATATCACCATTTGCCGAAATGGTCTGGAATTGCTGGTTGTGATATTAATAGAACTATAGCTTATTGATACAGTTGGCCCAGTAACAAGCATTTTAGCGTATTTTAATCTATATGTATAAGAGTAGTTTTACAAATGCTTTTGAGAGAAACTGGAACTTGAATTTGGTCTGCGCAAATGCTGCCAACACTGATTTGAATTACCATTCGGCATTGATATTGAAAATGTCTTCACCACCAAGGAAAAAGAAATGAATTGTGCAAAAAGTAAAGATCAGTTTGGAATATACCAAAAATAAGCCATACATTCAGCCATCAAACTCTGAAAGTAGGTTGCAAGATTTGTGTAGTCACATGACCAGATCCAGATCAAATTTCAGCAACAATTTCCTTTCATTTCATCTGTCAGTGGATTAAAGATATAATAAATTATATGCTCGCAATTTCGAAGAAAATAAATCATATTTTTATCAATTTCATGCAGGTATATATTCATGAAAGGTCATTCAAGTTTGCTAGGCCAGCTAGTAAACGACTATCCATGCCGACACCAAATGATGTCGGCGAATTCCAACTTTTTGATAGGGAATGGACTCTGACCCTACACCCCAACATAAATGTCCAAATATTAAAAATGGGATGGCAAGGGTCAGAGGAAACTCAAACTAAGTGGCAGAGATGATGAGAGGAATCATATTGGTAGCAAAAAGCACACAGAGGTTGGAAAAATTAAGAACTTTAGCAGATTTTAACTCTGGAATATTTTAAGCCATTGACAGAAGGTCTGCAAGCTACCAATGCTGAAACATTGTGAGTTTTCTTGTTGAATTACAATCTACTTTTATCAGTTGAATCCCATGTTAAACATTTGTTCTGACAAATATTCCTGGACTCAAAGATCATTTCATGATTTTATGTCAAAATTCACTAATTATCCCAATTTTCACAAATTGTGAGCCTAGAGCATTGGTAGCTATGTGATATGGATGATAACAATGATCTTAAAAATTATTTAAGTGTGCAAGATTATTGGAGCTTGGGAAGTTTTACGGGAAAAATCAGTGGATGGTTTTTAACCTAAAAATTATGTTGAAAAAGAGTCCAGAGAATATGCTGGATGAATAAAAACAGACTGCATATCAGTCAACCCCAACTCCTAAATATTTTGAAATTAACTTTTGAAAATGCAGAATACCAAGCCAAATTAACATCCAATAATTTTAAAAGTAGAGCGCATTTTTCATTTTATTCTCAAATCATCCTTGCTTCAGAACTACTCTACGGGTTTAGATAAAACTTGAATAAATAAGAATTTAAAATAAAATAGTAAAATGCCTCTTTCTGAACAAGCAGACTGCAGTAATGATGGATTTAAAACTCATATTCAGCATTATCGTTTAAAAATTGGCAAAGGACTGATTCTTGAAAGTGAAACTTTGACAGTTCTTGTTAATGAAAAATTTGATTTTGTAGCAGAGATATCCAAGTGAAAGTACATGTGAGATGTGGAAATTGTGCACAACAGCAACAAAGAACAGTTTCAGAACTTGTTCATGCTGGCTATACATTTATATGCTTATGTCTCCTTCAGTCATCAGATTGTGAAAGGGAATCTCAGTACTGAACAGTATTCATGTTCATTTCACCAGAGCTCTGACAGAGTGGAGCAGGAAGAAAGAAGGAGGCAGATATTTTGTGTTAGTTAATATTTAATTTTGAATGTTCCCTTTCCCACTTGTGGCAGCATCTCTGGGTTCTAAACTAGATATCTGCAAATTTTAGCACAAAATAAACCCCATCAAACTAGTCTCTGTTATTAGATTATAAATGCAATGTCATTGCCTTAGTGATGGCATAGTGTGGTGTTTCACTGCTCCAAAGAAAACCTTTGCACATGGATGGGTAACCACTATGCTTGCAAAACTTGGCACTTAGAATGGAACCTGAACCACTGAGGTATATAAAGTGATTGCAGTATCACAGCTCTATCCAGGTCCAAGTTAGCTTTCTCTCATTAAGATTGATTAAACTTATAAGTTATAGAAAGTTTTATCAAGATTTGCACCAACAAAAAATAGGATGGGTAGGGTTGTCTTTGAGTTGAAAAAGATAGAGAACCCATAAAATAATTTCTGACCTATTGTCAACCACTAACCCTTGCAGGTAACAGCACTACTAATTTAACCCAGACCTACAAACTGATGTAAAGCAATGCATTTGACTAATTTTCAGGCCTTTTTGCAGTAGCTTTTCTAGAATGGTTGGAAGAGACTACATGGACTATTATAATAATAATAATAATTAGAAGAAGAAGGTTTTTTAACTAACTTATAGGAACCATGGTGGCTTCATGGCTAACGTGCTGAACAAAAGGGTGAGGGTTCTAATCTTACCACAATCAACCTGAGAACAATACTGTAGTGTGTCCTTGGTCCTACTTGTGTCATGCTATACACAGGGTTCCTGCAGATCATTGAATTCTGGAAAAGTTTTGGAATTAAAAAAAATAAATTTCAAGGACTTTGAAAAGTTATGGAATTTATCAAAACCTTGCAAAGTTTTGGAAAAGTCATGGAATTTGTGACAGTGGAGTTAAAGAAATTGCTTACTTCAAATTTCATAGAGCACCGAGAAGCGAATAAATAAAATGATAAAATTGCAATCTATAAATGGTTTCAATTCATATAACAAAAGTTCCCCTAATGGAAGTATCACATGATTTCTGGTGTAGTTAACTAAATAAAAGAAAGCAACTGGAAGGTAATGTGTTTTGTTAATATTGTAAATGGAAACACATACAAAGACTACATAGAATTGTTTCCTTTTTTCTTTTGAATACAAATTACATTGATCATTGGATTATGACATGAATTACTACATAAAGTCAAAGTGTGCTAGCCCAGGTAAATTTAAAATGTACATATTAAAAATATTTGTTGTTAACTTATTTGTTATTTTAGATTAAAAGATGTCATTCTTTATATTCATTTACTTGACAATGCAAGAGAGTGCGGTCCTTGAGTTTTATGAAATGGCCCTGGAAAAGTCATGGAATTTGTTTTTGCTAAGTCTGCAGGAACCCTTTATACAAGACCACACCAAATCAAAACTAGCATACCAAATTTACTGTACAAAACATTTTCTTATTTCTTTTTCAGGCAAAATAAAGATGCTCAAGCCAAGAAGTTCTATTAAAAAAATAGGTTTTTTATATTAATGTAAAACAGCTTTTTTAACAGCAATATTGTACTTCAGAATCAAAGCACAATACATTCACACAAAAATCTTATTCATAGGGAAAAAATGGAATTTTGTTTACAGGTAAAAACTGGGTCAGATATACTTAAGTTTTGTTTTTAAATGTTATGCCTATATGCTTGCTTGGACACTTATAAAAAGTTGTAGATCTTATTATATATGTTAATTGTTTTATGCTCATTTCATTTGAGTCATGGAAACTAATAAAATTCTGTTTTGTATGCTGTTACCAATGTTGGAATTTAATATATAAATAATTACCCTACATACTTGCATACAAATTGAATCCAACTGCAAACAACATAGACCTTGATATGTCATCATTGTATGTGCAATTGGACATGAGTTATGAGTAATTTTATGCAGTATGTTCTTCACAATATTAAGCTATGAAACAAAATGTTGTTAACCTTGATCACTATTGTTTAAAAAACAATCACAATGATTGTATTTGAATATTTTGTGAGCCATTGTGGCAAGCTGGTTAATATGCCTGACTTAAAACAAAATGGGTGTGGGTTCAAATCCTACCATTAGACCATCCTGGGTCAACTACTGTGGTCTATGGGTGCCGCACTTTATTCCAATTGCCTGGGCACTAAATAACCTTGTGCTTTTTTGTTTTAAAGCACTTAACCAAAATTTTTTTTAAAAAGTATTCTAACTTTTTTGTACAATTATGAAAATATCTTAACAAGTGATGCTATTTATTTGTATCAAAATATTTTTAATGTTAAGATGGTTTTTTTTCATAAGTGATGTATTATTTTCAGCCCAAAAGACAAAGTTTGGGAAAATTTAAAGTAAACCATATATATTTATGTTTACACACTGATTACTGCGCAAATAATATTATTTCAAAACTATAATTATCTGTTCATTTTTTTCAACATTGATAGGTGGTGTATTAGGGAACTGATAGTTTTGAAATAGCAATAAGTATTTTCTTATAAATGACAGTACAGGTCAAAAACATTATTTTTCAAAATCAAACAAGATGAATATTTTTTCCATATGTAATAGATTTTGTCTAATCATATTAAAGATCTTGATAATAGATGTAATGGATATATGCCTATTTTTATTTCATCGGGTCACATGGTATTGATGGCATTTCCCTGATTATGTTGTGTGTTTTCAACAGTTGCTTGTTATGTCTCAGGATTCTGTATTTCTGTTATGATTTCAATCAATAGATTCATAGCATTAAAATTTCAGATGGGTTATGCAAAGAGCAAGATGCATGCATATCAATGACACAGTCTTGCATCTAACTGGTTAATCTTGTTGCCACAGTGGAGGCAATCCAAATTTTACTAAGTGTCTTACATATGCCTATAGTATTAAAATCTTGTACAATGTGTGAGATCCACACATACTAATTAGGTGCTGTTGCTTCCAGTTGACTTGTTATTCCACTGGAAGCCATATTTCTCATCTGACCTTGATCAAGCTTGAAATGTGGGCTTATGGCACCAGTGAGTTAGATTTGTTTATGTTAGATATGTGTTAAGACTCTGGAAGCCATATTTCTGATCTGATTTTTATCAAACATGGAAACTATGCTTTTATCATCAAAGACATTGGACAATTTCAAAAACTAGCAGTATACATGGATAATAATGAGGTGATCTTGCATTTGATTGGCTGAGTTTGTTACCATTCTGGAGGTCATATTTCTGATTCAGGTTTTCTTTTATCAAACTTGGAATGTATGCTTAACATTGATAAGTTTGGTAATGAATGAACACATATTAAAAAAGATCTTGCATCAGATTGGAAGAACTTGTTGCAAATTTTGAAGATATATTTCTGATCTGATTTGGATCAGCCTTTTCAGTAATGAGCAAGACCTATAAGTAGGAATCAGGTGATCTTGCATCTGATTGGCTGAGCATATTACATCTTTGGAAGTCATCAATCAGAACTAATTTTGGCATATACTGTCAAGAGATGCAATGTTTATATTACTGATAAGATCTGTGTGCTGATGAAATGATCATATGTGTGATTTGCTAAGCTTCATACCACTTGAGAGAATTTATTTAATCAAATGTTGGATGATTTATATTATGACCAAGACCTATGAATATATTATAGTAGTAGTCTCATGTCTGATGTCTGAATCTTTCATTGCTATGCTGGGTACTGTGGGTTTTCTTAATAGGATTTGATCAAACTTTGTGAACAGGTCTATGTCAGCAAGGTCTTGGTTGAGTATGATTATGAGTAAAATTAATGCATATCATTTGATGCAGTGTTGCATCAGATTGTCAATAATCTAAGATTTCCAATCCGACTTTGACCATACTTGTAAGTAGTTTTATATAATCAAGTTTCTAGATAGTTTGATTAGAGCAAGTTCTGCATGCATTACCTGACACATTACCTCTTGTTGTCACTCCAGAGACTGAACCAAACTCCTGTCAGAGTTTGCTCACACCACAAGCTTATATTAACATTGCCATAAACAGGTACTATTATAGGTGAGATCAACACATATTAATGAGACATCTTGCATCTGATTGGCTGAGCTAGTTATCTCCATCTTGATGGATATATTTCTCATGTAGTTTCCATAAAATTAAACAACTGTGGTTATAATGTCAGGGTTTTTGATAACTTCGATTATGAGCTAGAGACTATGCCATTGTCTTAGAACAAACTTTCATAAGGATATAGTAAAATCAGGAAAATCTACACGATATAAAGTTTGGTAAATAGTTTGCATAGTTTATGTTCCTTCAGTAATGTATAAGCCTAATTAGTAAAATGGTCAACAGATTAGCTACGTAAGCCAGGTGAGTGATATCAAGCCAACTTAGCACCATTTTGTCACATGTTGTTTGTTTTCAGTTATTTATAAAATTTAGCATTTATCTGATTAATTTTCTTCATACTTTATATAAAATCTTTGTTTTAATATACCCTTCATGTTTCATGTACTCTTTTTTTTTTTGTATTTGAAATAATGTGTCTGGCATCAGAAATGTCCCTTACTAATTGCCTGAAGCAAGTTAATTTTAATAACACATCAGTAAGAAAGAAATCTGTCACTAACAGCATGTACTAAAACATGTTTGGTTCTAAAGATATGTGAACATTTAAATTGGGCAAGCAAAAGTATGAAATTTATTTGTCCATGGGACAAGAATCTTGTAAGAAGATTTGGTAAGCATGTATAATCTACTTTTAAGGTACTAAAGAGCTCAAGAATAAGCATTTATTTGTTTCATTTAATAGTATGAGTAGCCAGTATGATAGTTTATTTTTTTATCTGCTTCTTTATATTACATTTATATACATGTATGAATTACACACAAAAAAAACCAAGATAAAATTGCAGTAACAGGAATAATTTGTTGAACAGTGACTACCTGTTGGTAAAGTTATGATACCTTTTCTCTTACGTTTGCTTTTTATTTTGTGAGAAATCTTGGAACTTTCCTTACTTCAAAACAATTGAGAGTCTTGTTGTTGCATGAGTAAATGATACATTGTACCAGTTGTCTTCTTTCACACCATATCATTTTCATGGTGTTTCCACTGACAGCCATATATGGGAATGTTTATTTTAAATGATTTTCTAGCCTCCATCCCACCACCACTACCCAATATAATTGCTTTCATGCAGAAAAACTTATGCAAGGCAAAGTATAAATGTAGTCTTATTTTATTGACATTAAATGCTAATTCCATTTTACACTGTAAAGATTTGAAATATTTGAATTGGATGTCATGTAAGATTAATCCCTGTTTGGTATTCAGAGATTTTCTAAACAGTCAAAATTCAGTAAACTTTTTGATGTTGAAATCATTTTGATTTATTTTACAATTTTCATAGTGATATGTAAAAGTATAGATAAGTCATTTTAGCATTCATGACTTGATAGACCATTGGGAATGTATGTAAATTTTGGAAAATCAATTGGCAAATTTAACTAATGTTGGTGTTTAATAAGATATTATGAATGTATGTGTTTATGATTATTCTGCATTTTCTTAATTTTACTTGCATGAATCAAAACAGAGCATTATAAGGAATGTGTTAATTTATTTTATTAGAAGTATACATGTATTTTCTGAAGGTTATATTTGATGTTCATTTATGATATCTACTAATGAAAACATGCTACTCAACTCTGTGTCTCATAATTACATGAGAGACACTTGTCTGTGGACAAAAATCAAAATGATTCTTTTTGAATCAGAGAAAGGAAAATGAAATTGTAGTAGCATTAGGTGTATTGAATTTATTTGAATTGATCTTTGTTTTATGAACCAATTGCATGTATCAGTATTCACTTTCAGCCAATTCCTAGCACTATTTAAAACAGTCACCAGTTTCATCACTTCATGTTTATTGCTTACATGGCTTATTGATACATTTATATTATTCCAAGGGCTCTGGGTGGCCGAGTGGTCTATGGTGCTTGTCTGTATAGATCACAAACACATCTCACCTCTGCATGTGTTCATGTCTCAGCTCGTCTTGTGTAGTTTGGGGCCTTGGCTCATCCGTGGTTCTTCCTCAAGGACTATTACATTTTATTTTTGTGGTATCAATTTATTTTCTGGATGAAAGTGAACTTTATTTTATGACCTGTTATCATTTGTATCATTTTGCAAGCTTTCTGCAATACACAATTTGGAGGCTGTATTACCATTGCCAATTCAACTACTGTTCTTTTAAAGCTAAAATGTGCTAAAATGTCATTTAAAATTTACACTGAAATTTTGAGTATAGTCCTAATTTTTAATAATGTATCTTAATGTAACGAAAATTTCAGTGGGAGTTTGAAATTTATATTAGTATTCATAATATACCATATTTACTTTGAGTCTCATTTTTCTTTCAGGCACATAAAAAAAAAGAATCCATCATTATGCTTCAGTGTAGGATAGGAAAATTTTACCCACAGAAGCAATGATTATGTGTGACAAAAAATTATGACTTTCAGGTGGGACTTGTCTGCCTACACTGATGCATTTTAAGGATTCTGTTAATCCAACAACCCTTACTCGTATCTGGATGCCATTTGTTAGGTTATCTGCCTATTATATTGTGATGTACCTTTTAAAGGTTTTGTCATGTTGGGACTATTTTCATGGAATAGTTGCCACTTTTCCTTTATCTTGTCTCCAATATAGTCGATTCTTGTAACCAGCATAGTTCAGGAATTATTCAACAAATTTTTGTGCAAGATGCATCTTCCATGGGTTTGTCTTGTCAACTATGTTTTGGATTGAGTTATGGCCCTTGGCAGTTAATTTCATATCATCACATGGGATGTTGTTTATAACTAATATTGATCAGATTCTGATGAAGTTCAGCGTGAACATGAGTTTGGTCTGATTTAGAAGAGTTATATCCATTGATTACCAGTCCTTCTGAATTTGGTTCCACAAAACATTTTCACCATATTTGGTATGATGCATCAAATTCAATGTAATTTTGAAGGAGTTTGGTTCTAGAATTCCACATCATCATTTATTGGAGAAATGGCCTCTTGCGCACTTCCCTAATTTTTGTTTCTGTCAAAATTTTACTAAAGTTTGTTGCATTTCAACCAACCTTTTTTGGAGCTCAATATTAATGAGGCCTTGGATTACTGATTAAGATTTTTCCACAACATGATTTACAGGAATTATGGTCCCTGACAATTTTACTGACTTTCGTTTTCACAGGATAACGTGCCAAACATGTTGGAATTTGACCGTATTTGGCATGTATTTTTATAAGGATGAGACCTGTAATGAATTTAGTTTCAAGTGGTCAACATTGCTGTTTAAAAGGATCACATTTTAGCCAAAGGTACCACACACCCTTATAATGACATCTTGAATGAGGTGGGTTTCCAGCCTCCATTGTCATCATTTAGCAGAATTGTGACTCCAGAATGTGGAACATCTATCTTCTCACTACTTTGATTGTCCAGACATTCTGCTGCTGTTTACGATGTTTCCAAATTGATTTTACAGAATTTGGCCCTCTACAATGCTACTAGCTCTAGTTCATAATGAATTTTACAGTATATGGCAGGTACAAGTTAAAAAGATATTGTTACTATATTTTATAATGGCAAAACCTCTTATTGATATTATATTCTTGATGGCTTTGTTTGTTGAGTGTTTGTCAAAGCTGCAAAATGTGCTCCTTTCCTTCAAGTTTGCATAATTGCATACAAAAATCAAATATCTTGAAATATACAATTGGTTTATACTGTTTTGTAGTTTTATTCTTTCTTATATGCCTTTTGAATAGTAATTTTCAAAACATTTGGGTTTGCTTTTATTATTGACTTCTTGTGTGTAATGCCATATCTATTATAAGACAAGTCCAACTGCAAACAGCACAGACCATATCTGATGTCACATAGTGCACTGCAGATCTGGGTCTGTGGAATTTGTTAGAAGTAATCAGTAGAGCAAATAACATAGACCTTGATCTGCTGGTGCATTATGCCTTGGAAGGTGATGATCTTTGTTGTTTGCAGTTTGACTCAAAAATGAGTATACAAGGTATACTTTTCCATTATTTCTCATCATGAAGTCTGTGATAGTCTCAAAATACTGAAATCAAAATATTTTGTTACAAAAAGTTTCCATTAGATACTTTTAACTTTTCATTTTCCAATCTCATCATGGACAATTTTGAATTATTCAGTTGCTCACCTTGAAGGCTTACTGTAAAATTCTGATATTTGCCTGGGTGACTATTGAAATGGAATGAAATTTGGATTGGGTGGGGGTGATCGATTGAGGAGGCTTCACTTGAAGTGTTTGCAAAAGGAATGAAAACAAGAAATACA
>JAEAOA010002355.1:1097500-1102500 GCA_016746295.1 Potamilus streckersoni | reverse complement strand
TAATATACCTTTTTACGACAAGGTGGAATCACAAACTGCCCACCATTGTCTCAACCTTTCTGGTCGCAGAAGTCTGAGCAGCGGATGCACTAATTTGGTTGCGTTTTGGATCTATGCCTACCACTCTCCAATCCCTCCCACGGTTTTGATATCGAAAATTAAGGGGTAAAAATTGCGATGTTATTTTGATAGTACATCTTATGAGATGGATCAACTGGGTGAACGATTTATTTGATCTGATAGCCTTGCGAAGAAAGATTCTCACGTGTTGGAAGCCCTCCCCCCCCCTCCAAATCTCGCAATTAGCTTACTTTATCTTGGCGGGAGTGGGTGGTGATGTGGTTTTTATAGGGGTATTTTGTTTTGTTGTTTGTTTGTTTTTTTGTTTTTTTTGTAAGAGAAAGAGTTGGCTCCGATTATTATCAGTTTTGACTTAATTATCCAAAACTTCTCACTCAGTTTCTTAGTTTGAGTCTTCCTTGGTTTTTTGCCGGGTTCAACTCTGATCCGTTTGGGGTATGGCTGGATACTATCAGAAATTTTGTTCCAATTTTTCCATAATTGCAAAACATCTGACGACTGATGAGTAAGAAATCCAAGTTTCATTGGCCTGACAAATGTCAGGAAGCTTTTGATACGTTTAGGGCCATACTAAGAGTTAACCAGTTCTTTCATCTACAAATTTTAGTCATCATTTAAAATGAATGTTGATGCAAGTGATGTTGTTGTAGGGCTTAATGTCATTTTTTAGCATACGATACATGGCGGTTAGTATTAATGGTGGTGGAAGAAACCAGGAAATACCCAGAAAGAACCATTGACCCACGAGAAACTACTGGCAAGCTTTCTGGCATATCCACATTCGCCGAATCCGAGACTCGCACCCACACAGACAGAATTGAGATGGCAGTGATCGTAACGAAGAGCACTATAGACCACTCGGTCACTCGGGGCCTCTGCAAGTGAAGTAGGTGTTTGTGGAGTATTGATTCACGAAGACAACAGGATGCTCTTTTTCTAAGAAAGTCAACAAGCGCCAAATAAATTATTCCATAATCGAGAAGGAATGTTTGGTTATGATATCGGCTTTGCAATACTTTGATATGTAAATTAGTTTAACTCCTCCAATTATTGTATTCGTTTCCATTTTTGTCGATGCAGTCATTGATTCTTGGCATTAGAAACATTAGAAACGAATCTTTCTGGGGGACACTGTTCTATAGTCGGTGCACATGAGGAAAGTATTATGTGGTTTCGACTCTAGAATAATGATGAACTTCATTTACGTTTACTTGGTTCTATGAAATTGTTCTCCAGCAAATATTGAATTTCTTCTATCATTGAATAGAGTGAAGATTATTTAACACTACTTCACAATCTTTTGATAACTTATATCTTAAATTAGAGACAATCAATAAGATCAATATTAGAATCTTTATTTGAAACATGTTTCTTTTAAAAAACTTAAATGGTACATGGACACTATGTCCAAACACTAGTTTTAAAGGAATAAGACCTAATGATTCTTGAATTGATACATAACAGTAAATGAACACCCACATCCCAATCCTTTTCTGTATCATAACAATGTGACCGAATCATGTTCTTCAATGTTTTGAAGAAATCTTTCTAAAGCCCCTTGAATTTAAGGCTGCGAGGCAAAAGACAAAAACTTGGTTGTCTGATTCCAGGCATAAAAATTGACCATAGGTTGGATTTAAAAGATTTTCGAAGGCCACAAAATAATTTTTAAAAACTACAAAAATTGTACTATTGTTTTAGTTTTAATATTCCTTAAAAGAATAGCATCGGAATCTTTATGGCGCAAACATTATGGTCAACAAGTATTGGTTTCCTGACTTGTTCTTAGGTAAGGGACCAATACAGTCTCCCATTATTCTGCTCAATGGTTCGTCACCTGCAGGAATATGCTGCAGATGCTCCTTATGTATATTCAGATAGGGTTTTCTTCCTATCATTCAACAACTGTGATATAATTTACAGTATTTAGAAACATTGATTTATATTTTCCGCCAATAAAATTGATCCAAGATCTTGTGAGAAGTATTATTGACCCCTAAATGGTAAGCCAAAGACGTTTAAAACAAAACAGAATCCTGTCTGTACGACTTAGGACTTATGAACAAAACTTTGATAGTTCACTGACCACTCGTCACAAATTGGGTACCTCATATGGTCTCCATTTTCTCATAAGGACCTCATTGTTTACGAAATAACAAATTTGTATTTGTATGACTTCAGCTTCTCTAATAGTCTTCTGAAACAAACAAAAGGCTTCATGATCTTGCTCCTGCTTGACAACGATTGATTGTTATGTCATCCTGATTAGAATAAAGAGAATGAAAAGTAAAGAGTGGATCACTATGAGCAATACCTATGAATGAGTCATATGAGGAGCGTACATGACCTCACCAAATGCCTGTCGTGTAAATGTGTCAGCTGCAGGAATAATTTCATGATCAGCATCATTCTCAATGTCATAGCTCTAATTACTGCACAAGCAGAAATCAGGGATTTCGCTTTCATTAAGATCGACTTTTGATCCAAACAAGATCTATCAATTACACTTGGATTAACTACATTATCCCCATCTGGGTAATTGCCTAGTAATAAATCAATACTGTCGACAGGTAAAGACGTCATTATTCCAACTAGCACCGGTCCTGAGACTAAGTCTCATGACAATTTTACATTATGGATAACAGCATTACTCCCTTAATATGAACACTTTGAGAACACTTTTGCTCTTCAAGGTAATTATTGACGTCACTATGGACGCAATTCTTAAACTCTTCAACTAATATAAGGTATTTAGGGTTATCGTAATCTTTATAAAACCTTCTTGCTTGAGTGCCATCTTTCGAACAGTTGTTCCCGAGTAATAAACTCAAATCCAACAACAACATCAGAAACAACAGAGAATCATAAACAACAGAGAATAAGAAGTCCAAAAAAGCAAGAACAGCAACAACCAAAACAGCAAGAAGCTAACTTATAAGAAAGCAGACAAATAAAGACAGCCATAAATCTGACAGCAAGAGGTACCAAACAAATAGAAACATCAGAGAAATTTGACTGACACAATTTGCACTGATAGGGAAAGGAAATTTAGAATACAAAAAATGAGTGAAGAGATGAGAGAAAAACGAAGAAAAAGCAATTACCAGTTTCTTTCCTACTGCATGAAGATGAAACTCTTGACGAAGCTTGATTTACAAAATTACAAAACAACTACAACAAATAAACAAAAGAAAAACATTTACATCTCAAAGAAAAAGAAAAACGTTAGACAGAGACATAGACAAATGAAATTCTACAATATAACACTTTCGAGAAACTTTACTAGAATAGCAAAATCTTTACATGTAAATTTTACAATATACATTAGACAAACTTTACCATAATAGCGAAATATATACGAGTAGGCTAGGAGGGCCTCCCTAAATGGCCTGGAAAGATCAAACATGGAGAGTACCCTCCAAAAAAAAATGAGGCAGAGACTTCACGTGCTTTGACAATAAGTACACATTCTATTAATAAAGTCTAACGAACTCTTTGCCTTTGCAAATTTTAAGCCCTTCTTTAAATATGAAAAATATTGATCTACTTCTTTTTCTTTAAAAGGGAGTACTAACCTAATATTTATGTTTACATCAAAACCAGAACGTATGTGCAAAAGAGAATAGTAGGGGTTGTTATTCTTTAAAATTTAATTGATTTCTAGTTCTCTCTGTCTTTGCATTTCGCTCTTCTTTTTTCTTCTCTATGTATTTCCGTTTCCTCTCTCTCTCTCTCTCTCTCTCTCTCTCTCTCTCTCTCTCTCTCTCTCTCTCTCTCTCTCTCTCTCTCTCTCTCTCTCTCTCTCTCTCTCTCTCACACACACACACACACACACACACACACACACAGAATTTCCGTCAGATCCTTTTTTAGTTCAAAAATTATTTTGCTTTCGTTTTAGAGTCAGAGAGATACTTAAAAATCAAACCCAAAAACACTTTTATCCAAGACATTCTTTTCCATCAAATATTAGACAGAAAAATATTTTTGTATTTCTTGCTTTGTTTAAAAAAAAAAAAAAAGCCTTCGCTCCAGCACGATCATATTGTCTGGCGAGATATAACACTTCGTCCTTTTTCAAGGACCCTAGCATTTCCTGGATAGGATTTAAAATTAAGTTCTTTAGATGGCATTGTGAAAGCTTTTTGCTTTCACTAAAGAGATCTAAAATTATGTGAAATTAAAATACTAGGGACTTAGATCATTCCGAAACAATGTGAATTTAAATGTCAGAAACAATTAACTTTTAAAAGAAATTCGTATCCCGAACGAGTTCTCCTAATTGTTTACTACGATTCTGTTTTCTTAAACTTAGTAACATAAAAGAGCGAAACCCATCAAGTTTTGTACAAATGAACAAATAATTTATTTTCCCGACAATATAAAAGTGCAAATTAAAAATGAACTGAACAGTATTGTGTGTTAAATCCCACATTGTCATAAATGTTCGATCACAAGTTTAAACCTATAGAACTTCCTCAATATTGAATATGATGATATGCAAAGAGCCTGGAATAGTGTCTATGTGCTAATAGTATCAATATATCACAATGATATTATCCAATATAAGGCCCTAAATTAAATTATTATATAACGTGGTTCTCTCTCTCTCTCTCTCTCTCTCTCTCTCTCTCTCTCTCTCTCTCTCTCTCTCTCTCTCTCTCTCTCTCTCTCTCTCTCTCTCTCTCTCTCTCTCTCTCTCTCTCAATACGTTATCTCCTTCCACGGAAATCGGGGATTTAATAAGATCAAAGGTTTTCTTATCTACAAAACACGGTACTTAATTTGTCACCATATTTACCTTAAATGTCTTTTACCCGTACTTAATACAAGCAAGAAACGGATGGGCTTTTTATTTTTCTTGCCTAGTAATTATTTTGGTGCGGTCATATTAATTACTAGGCCGTTTCTTTCTGTCT